>JAMKCH010059046.1:0-18447 GCA_023653785.1 Ophioderma brevispina | reverse complement strand
TGCTTCATCTTGGACAACCAGTGCCAGGTCCTCAGCTGCTATACAAGAGTGAACCAGTAACTAAACATGCACGTGAGTGAGTGAGTGATGAGTGTGAGTGAGTGCCGTGAGAGTGAGGGAGGGAGGGAGAGTAGAGAGGGATGGCAGGGTCTTTTGTTCTTTCTTGGTCTTGCGTTTTCTTGCTGGTTATTGCTTTCCTTTCTCTTTACGCTGTTCTTTTTCTTTTTTTCTTGTCTTTCTTTTTTTTGTTTTGTCTACCATCGGTCCTTCTTGTGTTTTTTTTTTGATTGAATTGATGTCGGTTAGATTTAAGTTATGGGTTAGTGACAAGCACAACCAAAACTGTCAATATCAATGTAAAGTCGATACGAATAGATACTTTCAGCCTCAGCACATAGGAGTCCATTCATTTGCTGCTCAGTTTTAACGAAAAGGTAATACTGCAAAAACTAGGCCTTGTCTTTGTTAAGGATAGGCCTCAAAATTTTGTCCCCACTGTGACAGGAGGTCACCAAGGCATGTGCTATGGGCAAAGCCCCTGGCTGAGCGGCATGCGGCATCTTTGGGGTTATTTCAAATAAAGAAGTAAAATTGGGAATTTGGGCACGGTGCTAGCATAGCTACCAGGTGTCAATGAAGTGGAAAGAGCACACAGATACTTGACAAAGTAAATTTACCGTAGGAGCAAATTTCCTGCAGCCAGAGGGTGTGAGACATGGATAAATTTTATATCGTGTACTTGATTGCAGTTGTTCCATAAAGGTGCCATTCATACTTACGGCGGCAATGAATGGTAAGTACATTAAGTGCAATGTTCTGTAATTCCCGTTGCACTCCAATCAATTACTGCAGGTCAACCCAGGTCACTTTAGGGTCACAATCTTGTATTACATGTAGTAAATGAGGGCACATGACGGATGTAATTTCAGTAATTATTTGGAAGGTTGCACATTGTAGGTATGATGGACCTCAACCCTTGTAAGCACCCCTTTATTCTTGAAAGAAAGAAAACTACAAAATTTCTGCAACAGCAAGTCACCCAGTCTAGCAACATGAACCCAGTCCAAGCAACATACAATGTGCAAGGATTGCAGGGGTGGCTAATGTGTGTACTCAAAAGTTTCATATCCTGAACACAAGGACTTAGTAGGGTAGTAGCCCGCCAGCCATGTAAGCAGCCAACTTCCCCGATTTCACAGAAAATTTTTGTTTTGTCCACGAATGCACGTTATATTATGGCCATGCCCTTCCCTCATATTTATAGTTGGTTTATTATCAATTTCATCACCCACCTTTGGACCATCAGATCTTAGATTTCAGTATCCCTGCCCTGCCCAACCTCCCAAATATCCCCGATAGACCAATTCCTGACCAATTGATTGTATTTCAAACCAATACGAATAAGCAGCATGTAGTGAGTTGATAATGAAGCCTGTCACATATTTTCCCTTTATAGCTTTCCAAGAAAAGACGGCAGTCTACCTCGGAAAGCACAGGCGGATTTGTTCGTTTTGGGAGTTTCAGATAAAAGGTAAGCATCATCAAAAGCCTAAGCTGCTCGCATACTTTAAGGGCATTACAAATAAGTTTTATGGTTGTAAGATGCTCATCTACCTTTCAGTAGGGATGTGGGATGAGTGTGACCCATGGTTGAGGGTATTAGCCTTTGTACTGGAGATCCCCCAGTTCTATTTTTTCAACTGTCCACCAGCTTAGATTATCATTTTTCCCGGGGCGGGGGGTAGGACACGATCTGTCTCGATTTGGACATTGGGGATTTCCAAACGGTAATGTGGGGAACTGCTATGTGCATCTACTATGGCAGCCTCGTCCATGTGACATACAAAATCATCTCTCTCTTAAACCATTTATTCACAAGATGTTAGAGCATTCATGATAATTAAGAAAAAATTATTGACTGTGTCAAAATCTGTCGGGGTTAGTGGATTAACCCGGCTGCAAAATAAGTGTTAATTAAGAATAAGGGGTAAGATTGTTTTCATGTTTTCTGTAAGAATAATGTGTCCGAGGCAAGTAAAAACATAAATAATGGGTGAGGCGATGCCGAGACCCATTATTAAAATGTTTTACTGCCGAGACACATTCGACATAAACATGACATCGCACCCTTTCTTTCTCGCTATGACCGTAAGAAAGGTAAATAATACCCAAAAAACTGGCCATTTTCTTACTAGAACTTAACAGTTGTTTACGTCTTTATAGCGCGCACCTTTGGTCCTTCTCCGCTTAAATGTTAGCGTGTGCGCTTATAATGATGATGGCACGCGCCGAAAGAATGTGCGCTTTGCAGCACGCTTAGAGCGTAATCGCGACCATTATTGCAGAATAATGGTCAATAAACCAACCAACCAAAGAGCGCACTTTTGAATAATGGGCCGTAAGGAATAGCATTTCCAATAACGGTCCATTTAGATTTAAATATTCGTGACCAGCCTTTTATTAGTCAGTCTGTTGTGTACGTTCGATATGCGTAACAGGGCCCTCCTACCGTTAAGTCTTTCGAAACAGACTAGCACCTGGAAGTTGAATGCCGGTTTTGAATTCGCTGTTGCTGTTAGGGTTGGGGGGGGCATTCCTACCACCCTGCCCCCCCCTGCAGTTCCAAATTTAACTGCTTTGGCTCTGGAATTTTTTGTTCCCAAATTTTACAAAACGTTTTGTACGGATCAATGTTGGGAAATCCAGGACAACATTAGTCCGCTATTTCATCGCTATTACCATTAGCTATATCAATATCCACCTCTCCACTGATTCCTTGCTATCAGATGAGTTGCAAGTGAAAGGCTCTAAGGTACGCTCTGTGCAGGTAATCGTATATCGTTGTCTTATTGCCGATGTTTCTATGTGGAGGCTGCCATTTTAAATGTCTCAAGAAGAAAAAAAACGCTGAAATACACCGAAACTACCGCAGTTTGTATGGAAAGCCATTGGCAGCACTCGCATTAAGATCAAGTGTCATCCAGATCGAAAAGAAGAATTAAATGGGAATTCTTCCCTGTATTGTTTACCGTGACCCCAAGGGTGTATTGAGTCATCCCCATGCACCATTTTTGGGAAATTCACCTCAAGGTCATGTGATTCCCAGAAAATCCTATTCTTAACACATAAAAACCCGACTTTTACACTATTTTTAGCTAAAGCGTTAGTACTTATGGAATGTTTTGCATGATAATGAAATTTCTTGTTGTCTTGAAACTTTTGGGCAACACTTTTTATCCCTAAGTACTGAAATGTGATACGTACCGTATAGGCACATGGCAATGCATCATTGATGGATTCAAAACAACCCCCTCTGATTGACCCCAAGAAAGCTGCGCAGTGCGTTCCGTATATATGTATGTAAGTTTTGAGCTGCTGGCCAGTGGCGCAACCTAGTCAAGTTAATCCATAAAGCTTTAGATTAAACTTATACTTTGCTCTGGGTCCCATGGTTCAGTTGGAACTTAGGCAATTAACTGTGATAATACCATGTTCTTCATATGGGATGTTAAGCGTGTCATCCCAGTCAGTTTCAAGAGTTGGGTGATTACCACTACAACTTTTAGTAAAAAAAAGTAAAGTCCTCCGTCCGAGCCAGCTCGTCGCGAGTTGCCCATCTCTCTTTCCTTAGCGTTTGGGGCCCAGACTCTCCTTATTACTGTTGCTGTGGGGGGTCGCCACTCCTCCCGCACAGCGAGTCTGTTACTTTCCATGGCTTGAATAAGCTGGTACCCATTATAGCACCTGGGTGTAGAGGAGCTAATCATGTAAAGCTCCTTACTCAAGGGCACAACTTTTTGGCCGCAGTGGGACTCGCAACCTTTGGAGTGCGAGTCGGGCACTTTATTCACTGGACCACGTGTGCCATATTACATAATCATTCAAGCATTATAAACAATTGAGTGTTAAAACAATGTTTAAAAAAAAAAAATTAGGTTATTTTGGTAAGGAATCTCTATTTTCTTATAAAAAGTTTTTGACTGTTATATTTTACATAGGAGAAGGCAAGTGACGATGATGACAATACAGTCGCAAAGCTTGATGATTGATGTTAGTATGACAGGTAATTCAAAGTACCAATCCCATGGATGCATTGTGAATAAGAAATAGAATATTACTGTAAACAATGAATGTTTGTAAGCAATGTTTTTTTTTTGCTGAATTCACACTGAGTAGTGGTAATGAGTGGCCCTCCTAAACAAAATTTCCCTAAGAAAAATATAATCATAATCAAAACACATGCTAATTTCAATCTTTTCTTTATAAAATACTTCAACTAAAAACATCTTTAAAAAAAAATATGCATTTCCATATCTTAATAGTTTTCTTGCCTATGGGTGGGTAAATACTGTTACTACTAGGAATAGAAATGGTACAAATTAGTCTCAAAACAGTTTTGTTCATTATATTTGCTAAAAAATAGTCCGGTTTCATAATTTCAGAACAACTGCACGGCTCTTCTGTTTGATTGCGTAATCAATTTCGTTGTCCAAGCGCTCGTCAAGCCAGAATTTGTTTGCAATTACTAGCTACTGATTACCATAAATGTCATTTTTTTAACTCCTAACTCTTTAATTTGGGATAGTACTGCACACTAAATGATGATACCAAACATTGATTAATCATATAACAAGATTAACCAAATGCCACGTAGTTTGTAAACTTTCTTGGAATTCATACCTTTAGTCGTGTCCACAACGGTCGGACTTAAGTCACTTAATACCGGTATAACTCTGGTCGGTATTACGTAGGACTTAAAGCTGCCGTGTCGACGCGCACTGATCGGATCTAAATGCCTGTCGGTATTACTATCGGACTTTAAATTTGGCCGTGTGGACACGCATCTAACGGTATTGGCGCTTAGATCCGACATAACTTAAAGTCCGATAACTTTACCGTTACTAGCTGACCTTAAGTGTTACATTGGAACTGGCATCGTAGTTATAAACTTTCACACAAAGAAGGTTAGAATAGAATAATGATTAAAATATGAAAGAAACCTGTAAACATCGTTACTATCGAACATCTGTTTTTAATGTCAGGCACACAACCTGAACACTGTTGAAAAAACTCTCACCATGACCATTTAAATTGTAATTAATGGCAAAATCCATTCATTTTGGTGAAAATGATACTTTCTCAATCTGTGACAACCAATACAAAGTAATGTTCGTCTGTGATGAAAAGTGTCCGTCTGTCATGATTTTCAATTTCAATTTTGGTGAAGATACAATTTAATTGAATTTAATTTTAAACTTTTCATTTCCACGTATGCAGGTCAACGATTTCTCACCGTATTCCAATTTCTGACCTGCTAAGGAATAAACCACTTTTGTACATTCTTTTTGTCATCACGTATGGT
The DNA here is from genome assembly GCA_023653785.1 of Ophioderma brevispina. NCBI lineage: Eukaryota > Metazoa > Echinodermata > Ophiuroidea > Amphilepidida > Ophiodermatidae > Ophioderma > Ophioderma brevispina. The sequence continues at coordinate 13,085 of JAMKCH010059046.1, read as the reverse complement.
ACAATTTTGCATCAAAATGCTATACATAAACCGTGTGACAGAAATATTTCTGTAGAAATATTTTTCTAATAGTTTGGGGTTTTCTTAGAATATGTTCAAGCTATAATATTAACAAAACCTATAAAAGTTTGAAAAGGTACAAAAAACTAGACCAAATTAATAAGTATTGGAAAAATGTCCGTCTGTGATTTTTTTTTAACCCTCCGTGTACAAAATGGCATGTATCCAAGGTCTCCACCTTGTAAACTTTTTTAAACCCATGGTCAAGCACTTGAGATATTAGAGATAATCTTAAGTGAATTCAACACACACAAAAACTGAAATTAAAATCTCACCTTTAGGCTAAACCTAATTAACCTTGCTCGAAGAGACGAGTAAGCAGGAAGCCTGGTTCTGGTTTCGGACTACTCCTGCGTAAACACCCCGGCAAGCGGGTTTAACTCACTCAGGCCCGTAGGTGGCAGCAATTTACATTTTTGCAGTGACGTTTGCACGGTATCAAGTCACTGATGTCTATATTGGCAAGGGGCTTGTTTGAAACAGTCAAACGATGCAACATTTGTTAACTGACTGGGCCAGAAGGTTCCATTCAGGAGGGTGTACTACGTGGAACCAAAGAAGACTTGTAGCAATCTTTTCTTTGTCTGGAATGGGATGAAAGTGGACCCTGGTGATGACCTTCGAGTTGATCTTGTGCTGTAAACTGGTAGTTTGTCTTGTTGGAAAGCTATTTGGTTGTTCATAACTGTTTGTAGAAGAAAACCATACGACTCTCAGCCCGTCTTTCGTTCTGTTTTTGGTTGTACATAATCAAACTGCAGTATGCCGAGCTGGCTTTCCATCATGTGCGTAAATGCGTAACTAGGCCTCTAGTCAAGTGTGGGGAAGGACCTGTAGATTTCTCCTTTGCAGTTGACGGGCAAGATTAATATTTCCCCCCCCGCATGAGTGGCGTATCCTGATTTATGGAAACAATAATGTAGGATTTGGGACTGTTTAATGTACTCGCTTTCGCTTGCCGGCTGACCTTATTTCTTTGAGTCGCAAAAATGAGACGGTGTCAGCCTCTGCATGCTGTAAATCAAACATCAAACACCGCTTCTTCCGGGCTCTCCTCCTCTCTTTACTCTTTCCTCTCTTCCCCTCCCTTTTCCTTGCCCCCGTTTTTTTCATCCATTGCCTTCAAAGTTTCCCCCTTTTTTCTCAAGGGTTGCCTGAGTCCCCACTTTGGGCCCACCCCGCCTAACGCCACTGCTTTCCTTCCGTGCTTTACTTCAGCAAAGACGAAAATGCCACCGTTAGTTCCGATAGAACTCGTCCACACGTACTTTACTATACTGGTCTTAACTTTTGAGTACGACCGGACTCAATTACTCCTGCTCTTCTTCGGCATTAAAATCGTCGACCTAAGCCAAGTTAGGTCCGATAGAATTAACCCCGACGCGCGTCCAAACGGCAAGTTATTCCGACACTAATACCGATCAATTTAGGTCCGGTAATAAGTGACTTATGTCGACCGCATGTGGAGAAGATTACAATAAGGGTCCAATAGACGGTGTACGGGAGATAACGGATTTGTTTTTTTAATTCCATCGGACATAAGCTTGATTAAGTTAATACGCGGGTATAACTACACTGTGGCACGACTTTTGATTCATATTTGTGTAACTTTTGGTATTATTTGCCAACCCTATTCATTTTAAAAGTTTACGTTTGCATTGTTTGATGATTCACATTGTTGAAGGTATTTACTGATTTTGTTGTGCTGATATAGTCTGTACAATATTTACATTGGCTTGACAATGGGTGCCTGCATACCAATCCAACCAAGTACCCCGGCTAAACTATCTTGTATTTTATAAGGTCATCAGCCCAGATGGTGTTAGTGAGCCACCACAATTGCACCAATTTGGAGAAATTTTAACCATCAATAGGGTCTTAATTCCACCACACAAAAATCCTATTCTTACACACCCCCAAATAAAAATCCTGGCTTTACGGCTCTTTAGCCTACAAGTCGTAGTACTTCGAAATAATTTTGCCTAATCATAAAATGTCTTTGTGGTTCTTGAACATTTGACCTTTTTATCCCTAAGTACTCTGACATTTCTTTACATTATAGGCACCTTGCATGCATTATGGGATTGGTTCAAAATACCCTCTGTGTCACAGCCCTAATCTGTGCTTATTTCTTACAGCCAAAGAAGTTTTTGATGAAGGAGATGGGAATAACATCAGCATTGCAAGTTACACCATGGGTAAGAAACCAACATAAATTCTCCACAGCCATTCAAGATCATTGATGACATTCACAGTGACTCCTGTAAAATGGTTGCCGGGATGACAATGTGATGAATTTATCACAGAACCCAAAGCCGAGTGTCTTCATAAGCCCTCTTTGTGACATCATGGACCTCCTTGAAAGGTAAGGGAAACCACATGGCATAACCAGGTGGTGAGTGCCCCCTGACTCAGAACCCTTGCAACCCCCCATCACCCCCCAAATAAACTCTCCATTTGTCCAGTGTTTATGGATAAGGACCCAAATTTGCCCCCGCAGAAAATGCCTCTACACCACTTCTGCCCCCCCCCCCCCTATTTGCAAGATCTGGTTACACCACCACTTGAAACGAGACTGAAAACCGCGTATGGATCATTTCCTATACGTTAAAAAAAATAATTAAAATCCATGTATTGATATTGTGGTTACTGGTATGATATCCAAACAAACCTGCAGTGGTGAACTTAATAATGCATTTTTAATGCTGAATCTACCAAAGGGGTGTTACACCCCCTTCTAATTTTCTTTTTTTTGTCCTACAAAATTTCACTTTCCAGTACCACCCTTAGACCCCCAAAAAATGTTGTTGTCATAGATGGCTTCTGGCAGAATGGGTCGGTTTGGTCGTCGGATTTATTTAGCAACGTTTTTCGTAGTTGTAATATGCGATTGCATCACATTCAGACTGAGGTATAATATTAAAAAAAAAACCCACAATTTCAATGTACCAATGCACTGAACCTGTTTTAATATAAATGATCAACAGAATGACAAAGCCGCGAGAAAAAACTGTTCATTGTTTACAATGATCTTAGTAATACTTGCCTTGCATTATCGACGTGTGGTTTCAACACAGGCACTATAAGCAGTTTCTTCACGTCGTCACCCCTCGACATCACACCATCGCATCACCCATTGACATCACACTATCGACCCCCCTTTTTGGCGATACCTGTAATCTTGAACTTGTGTACATTTCCAAATATCATGCAACATCGTCTTACCAGTTTTTTTTACGTTTGTAAGACCCAATTCATTAACTATTATGATATCTCATGTATGGTCAAGGCGATAAACACAAACACATGAGCCTTATGCACAATAACCTGAATTTGAAAGGATAAGCTGAGAATATTTCTTGGTACAAAGTTTCTAATTTTGTATCGACAATAGGTTCAAAAATTCACATTTTTAAAATTGGGGGCGCTCTTAAAAATGTGCTGTTATTGCTTTAACATAATACATCGAATGTTGCATGCTTTAATGTTTTGTTAAAATTCGAGCAAACCAGGGCCCTTTTTAGCCTAAATCAACTCAGTAAATATTATATTTTACTTCAAAAACAACTGGTCAGGAAGGTTATTAGTCCCAACCCCCAGGGCTATTACCTTCGCAAGAAACGCCACTCACCTCACATAATGCCTTGACATAATGATGTTATATTGGCAATTTCCAGGTGTTAAACATAAATTTTGACTTCAGCATGGTTTTCAAGTGTGCAAGTGCTCGGTTTCCTTGGTGAAGAGCACCCTCTTATTTCATATGTTCTTGCATTGAATGGTCTTAAGTCCTAGATCACTGACAACAAACTAACCCAACCCTCTGTAGTTCATATTTCTTGTGCATTGATGGTCTTAAATCATAGATCACTGAAACAAACTAACAGCACCCTCCTGTAGTTCATATGTTCTTGTGCATTGATGGTCTAAGTCATGATCACTGAACCAAACTAAGAGCACCCTCGTGGTGAAGAAAGTAATCCGTCTTTGTGTGTTGCATTAATTGGCTGTAGTTCTTACGCATCATTAACTTGCTAATTCCCGGGAGAATTTGTGTTGCATATTATTTAGATGCATTGAGAAAATATTGGAGGTGGTCCAACAAGTTCTTCAACTCAAAGATAAAATACATATATTTACTTAAACAAGCTTTTTTGAGGGGAGGCTTAAGGTCTTCTGTTTAAGGTGCAACAATAAATTTCACATAACAGGTGTCCCTAAAGAATGTGAAAATTCTGTTTTTGTACAAGGCAAAGCTTTAAAATATCCCAATGTGAAAATTAAAAGCCTGAAATATTTTCTTTGGTACAAAAAATTGCGAAGCTTCTAATTTTGTATAGACAAATACTAACTCACGCTAGATTTGATATTGAAATTAAGCAAATCAAAATCCCTTTTTTTTCACTTTTAAGGGCAATTCTGTAGCCAAAATCCAAGTAAGGAACCTATTTGTTCTTATATGAAATCACTACATATAATAAATATATGGGATGTTTCAAAATCATTTGTTCCACCTTAAAGGCGGACTCGGAGGAGTCCCATGAGGTGCCCTCAGTTTTTCTAAACAAATTGTGTTATATTGGTCCCCCGCCAACTTTTGTTGGCGAGGGGACTATAGAAATGCTAGCCGTCCGTGTTGTGCGTCCCACCCGATATCTTTGGAACTAAGCAAGTGTTGATGTCCATCTTCGACATATATGTATCTCAAGTAGGTGGTGGGTGGATACAAAGTGGGTCATGTGGCATGGGTCCAATGTCAAATGTGTTCATAACTAGGTCAAATATAGGGATAAATCCTATAAGAATGCGTCCCGCGATATCTTGGGAACTAATCAATTGTGGATGTCCATCTTGCAACATAGATTTATCTCAAGTAGCTGTGGGTGGGATACAAGTGGGTCATGTGGCATGGGTCAAGTAAATATAGGGTAAAATGTGGTCAAAATGGGGTTAATCACTATCATAAACGTTGTCATCACGATAATCTTTTGATTGGGAGCAAGTATGATTGGTCCATCTTCACACCAATAGATGTCACTGCAAGTATGCTTGCGGATTAGTTTGGAGGAGGGTCCATGTGGCATGGGTTTCAAAGGTGGTCAAAAATAGGCAAAAATGGATTTAAATTGCTAACCTTTTGTTTGGTAGATATGAAACTTGGTGGGTGTGGTCACATTCCGTACCCAAAATTTTGAAGGTCATTTCCAAGTCATGAGGTCATCCAAAGTCAATCCCTAAATATTGTAGGAAGATGAAACTTGGTGGTGGTGGTCAACATTCAGTGCCAAAATGTTTTAAAGGTCATTTGAGGTCATGCGGTCATTCAAGGTCAAATCACTAAACATTGGTAGGATATTGAAATTGGTGTGGTGTTGTTAACATTCAGTACCAAAAATTGTGTAAGGTCATTTGAAGGTCATCGGGGTCATCAAGGTCAAATCACTAAACAGGTGTAGAGGGTGAAAAGTTGTGGGTGGGGTCACCATTCAGTGCCAAAACTTTTGGCAAGGTCATTTACACGGTCATGAGGGTCATCCAAGGTCAAATCACTAAATATGTGGTAGGAGATTGAAACTTGGTTGGTGTGGTTCACGATTTCGTGCCAAAGATTTTTGAATGGTCATTTAATGCCATGTGGGGTCATTCAAGGTCCAAAATCACTAACATGTGGTAGGAGATTGAAAATTGGTGGTGTGGTTAACCTTCAGTACGCAAAATTTGAGGTCATGTGGGGCCACAACCAAAGGTCAAATCACTAACATGTGGTATGAGGGTGGTGAAGTCGTGTGTGGTGGTTGTGGTCAACATTCTGGTGATTCAGTGACCAAAACTTTTGAAGGTCATTTCAGGTCCATGAGGGTTCCTCCAAGGTTCAATCACTAAACATGTGGTAGGAGATGACAATTGGTGGGTGTGGTCAAATTCCATGCCAAAATTTTGAGGTCATTTGAAGGTCATGTGTGTCATTCAAGGTCAAATCACTAATCACTATGGTAGAGGATGAAACTTGGTGCGTGTGGTCCAACATTTCAGTATCTGACAATTTTTTGAAGTCCTGTCAATGGAAGAGCCTCAGTGGTCCAAGAACCACTTATTTCCATCACAATTTACCCTGAGATCTTAAAAATTAATGGTTGCTTCTTGTTCTTTGCTACTGCACTGGGCTGTGGACCTTTTGTGGTTCGAGAACCCCTTGTTTTAGTTTATTTTCGTTAAAACAATGTTTTTTAAATCTGGTTTTTGTCCCCACAAAAATGGGGGTGGCCGGATTCACCTCACACTCAGCAATACTGTGTCAGGATTACTAATCACTATGAGCTAGTAAAATCTCAATTCCCTTGGCACAATTAAGTAGCTTTCATTCACAATGTATCAATACAGCCCACTGAACCTGTGGTCCTTGGTAGATGAGCCTTACTGTAAAATAACTAAGGCTCAAAATCAAATATCCCTTACATATTTGAAAATCACAACTTTGTTATCACATTCCCGGATGTGGAAATTTTTTGTTTTATACAGTTTTATCCTATGGCTAACTGTTGTAACGACACATCGGTTTGTTTATTATGTCAAAATGAACTATCCATTTCACCTCGAACTTTGGAATTGAAGTATTTTAGGTGACTATCTTTAGTTCTATTTTTTTACTTAATACCACAAAATTATATTTTAAAATATTTTATTCACCCTTTAAAACAACAATTTCCTAAACAAAAAAATAGGAAAGTAATGCCATGTTTGAATGGTATGATTCTGGTATGAAATATTTAACTTTAATAAATTGCTTCCTCCAAAAACTTGTACGCGCATTGTTAAACATCGCATGCCTTACTATTTAGGCTTGCAGACTAAGTCCCAAAAAGTCGTAGTCCGCGACTATTAGCGATAGTCGCGACTACGACTTATTGTTTGCTACTTGCGACTATTTTATGAAACTTCAGAAAGCATTAAAATGAATCTAAAAAATGCTCCACAACTGCAAGAATATTATTTCAAGCTGGTTATTACTAACATTACTTAATTAAGTAAAATTACTACTCCTCCTGAGTAATGTAAATTGCATGTTTTTTTGGCCCAAGATTTAATACCTTATTCATTATCACTTGTTTGAAAATCGCAAGCCTATACTCTATGACCCGGCGATGCCGTAACCAGTCCGTCTTTTTTTTTATTTTGTTTTTCCTTGTACATGATTAATTATACAATCATTTTTTTTTTAAAATGCATTTAAAATGCTTCTCTTTTTTGATCCTTATCAATGTTCATCAATGTTCACAAATGAACTTGAATATGAAGCAGACTAAGAGAGCTATCGCACTTCAATCGCCGATAATTAAAATGGTTTAGTGATTTTATTTACGGAGAGTACGAAAAGGTAGCGAAGAGATTTTGGACTTCCGAGTGTTATCAGACTACCAGTTGCACGTGCGCAGCGTTAAATCATGCGGGGTGTATGCCATTCGAAGACACAGACCAGAATTGCTGCGTGCCGCGCACAAAACTTATCTTGGTCAAGTTACGGGGGTCAAACAATGAGGGCATAGGGGAGGGCGCGGGGCCCAAGAAATCCAAATTTTAGTCGTCGCCATTGGTTAACATGTAACACAAAATTTGAAAAATCCTAAACTTATGTTATGTTTATAAGCAATATTTCTATTTCCAAAACGTTGACAAGCAAGAATAATTCCATGGACCCACATTCCACATCACAGCGCTAATTTCTGTTTATGGTGCGGTGTATGTATTGCTGTAGTGCTATTTGATTGCTGCTGAGTTGCCGGGTTTAAAAATGTTTAAAGAGGATTGGCCGCCATCGTCTGGCGGGCATGCAATACAGTGGTGGTAAACGATTCAAAGATTCAACTTCTTGCGAACTTCCGGGTTGTTTGGTCTCCACGTGGTTTATGGCGCTATCCCGTTGTGATGAACATGGCATCAAAATATCGAGTGTTGGCCAAATGCCCTCATCAAACCATGTTATTTGCTGCAGTTATGTCATGGAAGGATTAATTTCCTTGGTGAAGTGAATAGATAGCTCTGTATCTTGACGGTAAAACTTAGTGATTGTCAATTGTCATTATGAAAATTTACAATTGTTGCTCTTGCAATGAAAAGAACGGATCATATTTAAATTACTTTTGTTGTATATAAATGCCTTCACAACCCAGGACCAACAGATTTATGGAATGTTATCTTTATAGGTACCTGGAAAGAGACAACTCCGATCATCCAATAAATTATCTTCGTCTTGACTACTCTGTCACTAGAGTATGGCTGGTGACTAGAAATTTCACAGTATATGCATCAAAAGAATGGAATTAAGCTTACGGTCTTTATCGACATCATCATCTACCAGGCTATTTCAAAAAATCTCTCCAACCTATTTGTTTCCATATTCAGTTTTTCAATTGTGGATGATGCACATTGGCTCATATGATTGTATAAATTGTTGTCCTTTATTTCTTTTTCAGTGCTGTTGTTGGTAACACCCATAGTGGTTTGTCCTTGTTGGCCTTGCCTCTATAGTTTGGTGTTTTATTGCAATGGCCCTTTTTTGTAGCGCCATTAAATTAGGCCATTTCTCTATTTCTTATTGACAGTGCTGGTTAAAGGCCATATATGACCTACGATATGAAGATTACTATTTTACAATGTTATGTTAACTGTTTTTACTTTATCTTGCCATGCCTTAGCAACATACTTTGTAAATGTAATTTAAGTTGGAGTTAACGGCATTTTATTATGTAAGCGCTCTGAGCCCTTTGGGAATGGCGCACTAACAAGGTAATGTATGTAGTTTGTAAAAAAGAATTCGGAGGAAAAAGGCCCATACAAATTTGATTAAAACAAAGCAAGCAAAATAAAACAAACTACCAAAAGGATAGTAAGGAAAAATTGACCATACCACATTTTGATTCAATTCACACCCACACACAACACAAACACCACACACACATCAAGCACTACAGAACTGGGAGTATTTGTGCTTGCCGTTACGTGTTTGATAACTATCCGAAGATGGACTGCTGAATTTGGGTCTCCATGAAAATTGCTATTCTAGCACATAATTTTGACCTCAGAATTTCCGGCATTATATATCCAAAAAACGTAACATTGTTTTTAAAATTAAATCCCCGAATGTTTTGAATCCAGATTAAGCAATAAATGTCCCCCAAATGCCCAGGGAAACACATGAATGACACACGCTATGGGCCTGGCTATGGGGGGGTGCCATATATTTTAGGTTTTTTGTTTTTTGTGTCGCCGCCTTCGGCGGAAGGACACTACAGGGATCCTTTGTCCACTGTGTGTATGTTGTTGTGTGTTGTTGTTGTGAAAAAGGTTTGTTAACATTTGCCTGTAGTAATATAACTACTTTGATGGATTCTAAAACAAAACATTGGGTCACAGGTGGCAACGTCGGCAGCCCAATTTGTTGGATGAGGTCAAAGTCACTACCAAGGTCAAAGGTCATGTGAGGGTCAAGTTGTAAAAGGGCTTGACAATGTAAAGTGACCTCAGTTGAAAGTTGAAGTTCAATTGGAACAAACTTGGTTAGTTTAGAGCAAATCATCAGTTGTTATGTGGGCAAAGGTCACTATCAAGGTCAAAGGGAATGTGAGGCTATCATCAAAAACCACGATGGTTAGGCGACACAAGCGGTGTCAGAGGACCGATGGATTTTTTTTTAATTTTAAAAGTTATTGAATTTGCTATTATGTAATTATGCCAGAAAATGGGGATTTCCATGTTTCTGTAAAAGTCAGAAAAATATGAAGCAGCAGTCCTGCAACTGCCCTTAACTATTTTACTGTTGGGAAATTGAATTCAGTATTAAATCTAAACTGGAAAAAATCAGTATGTATTTTGTTGCTCAAACCTGTTAAATGTCTAGTGAAATTTAAAAAATATGCAATTGTCGTTAATGTTCGTGCACATTCAAATTGTGCATGGCCAGCAACTCATGCACACTGTCCAATGAGCTCGACTGTCATAATGCAAAGATACATTGTTTCTCTTAAATGGACTTAAAACTTATTGCTGTTTCAAAACTTGGTAGCCATCGCTTTTACCGGATCAAGACAATATGAGTCTTCATGTTGTGTATTACAGGGTATGAAAGTTTTATAATTGTTGTTTGGCCCTACACTTGATCTCCAGTCCATATGCCACTTTCATTGTCTTATCACTTCCCCACGGATAGTTAGGAAGATTTATCATAGGAAAATATAAGAAAAAAACATAAACACAAAAAGGCTTCAATGATTCAGTACCTAAGGGAGGGCGCTTTCGTACCTAGTGTACAGGGCACTCAGGACGGAACTCAAAATAATCAAGGCCTTGATAAAAGGTACTTGGAATCCTTGCTAATATTATTTATTCATTTGGCAGACACCGCAAAAACAAGCAAAGTATCAGTAATGAAAAATATATAGAGGATAAAAATGAACCTGAGGAAGTGCCAGGGAGTGATGAGGAAGCCACCAAAAAAGCACTGTCACCAAGGTGCAGACCTCCCTCTCAGAAGATCCAAGCACAACATAGAAACTTCATACCATCAAAAATTGCACAATCCCCCCCCAAACCAAAACAAAAATAGTGCACAAAAGTCCAAAATTAAAACTAAAATACTTTGCAAAACACAAATAATTAAGACCAAAGGTTGATATAGTACAAAATTAAAGATGCGCTTAAAACGTACATGAATGTGTGTGTTGTGTAGTTGGTGTGAGTGTGTGTTGTGTGTGTGTATGGTGCATGTTGTGAGGTAGGAGTATCTTTGTGTGTGTTGATGTGTCACATGCCTGTGTGAAGTAATATGTACATGTACAGTGCATGCAAGTGAGGAAAATGAGTGTTCTGTGCGTATATTGCTAACAAAAACACACCTAGCTTTTCTTAAAATCTTCCTAGAAGAGTTTTTAAAGAAGACTAATACTGCAGTAATGATGAGATTCTAATGAGCCGAGGGAGAGTTAACCAGAAAGGGAAGTGACAAATAGGCATTTTGTAGGCACGGTTTTTGGAGGACATCTGTTTGAAATGTACGATTCATCTGTGTGTCTATAGTGACATCCATTCTGAAGGAAAAAATGAAAAATAGTTTTTTATTAGGACATGAATCATGCAAAATGATACTGATAAATAGTCTCTTCTAAACTTCAGCTTTGAAAGATTAAGACTACACAATCTGTCATCCATAAGACTGTTCCCCCTGCGTTGATCTAAAATAGCGAGTAGCCCTATGCTGAATTTGCTTAATTTTACAATATTACATACGGTACACATTCCAACTATTTTACATTAGTTTAACCTTGTTTTACTTTTATCTTGCATGCACTTAGCACCATAACTTGGAATGTATGTAATTTTGTATTTTTAAGTCATTTTATTATGTAAGCGCTCTGAGCCTTTTGGGAATGGCGCACTAAATGCTAGATGTCTTGTATTGTTGTAAAAAAGAATTGGAGGAAAAAGTGCCCATAACAAATTTTGATTAAAACAAGCAAAGCAAAATAAACAAACTACCAAAGGAATGTAAAGGAAAAATTGCCCATACAAATTTTGATTCAATCCCACACACCACAAACACACACCACACACACATCAAGCACACTAGAACTGGAGTTTAATTTTGTGTGCCCGTATACGTGTTGATATATATCGAAAGATGACTGCTGAAGGTTTGGTGTCTTCCATGAAAATGCTATGCCTAGACACCATAAATGTTTGTAATCAATTTTTCCCGGCTTTAGTATCATTCCCAAAACTAACAGTTTGTAAAATTACAAGTCCCCGAATGTTTTGAAATCCAGATTAAGCAATTAAATGTCCCAAATGCCCAGGGAAACACATGAATGACACACGCTATGGGCCGGCTAGGGTGCCACTATATTTTAGTTTTTTGTGTCGCCTTCCTTTTAGGCATCATAAGACACATATGGATCACTTTGTCCACGGTAGTTGTTATTGTCATGTTGTTGTTGCTTTCTGTCTGTGAAAAAGGGATATCATTTGCCTGTAATAATCCACATACTTTATGGATTTAAACCAAACTTGGTCACAGTGCAACGTGGGCTCCCCATTTGTTGATGAGTCAAAGTCACATACCGGTCAAAGGTCATGTGAGGTCAAAGTTGTCAAATGGGCTGAAACTGTAAAGTGACCTCATTTGAAAAGTTGACGTTCAATTGGAACCAACCTTGGTTAGTTTAGATGCAAATCCGCGTTTGGTTTATGTGGTCAAAGGTCACAATATCCGGTCAAGGCATGTGATGCCTATCATTCACACACCACTATGGGTAGCTACAATCGGTCCGAGGACCCCATGTATTTTTGAAATTGACGCCGCTCTTCTGAATCGCAGCACCATGTAATTATGCCAAAAATGGGTATTTCCATTGTTTCTGTAAAGCGAAATTTAAATTGAAGCACATTAACTGGCACTCATTACTTTTTTACTGTTGGAAATTGGACTTCAGTAATTAAACTAAGGCACTGAACATAATTATGTATTTTTTGCTTTTTTTTTTTTTTTTTTTTTAAATTTTAAAATCTGCATTGTCTTAATGTGTCGTGCACATTTCAAATGTGTGCATGGCCCAGCACTAATGCACACGCCCATGGCTCGGACCTGTACAGGCCAGCATCATTGATTCTTAAATGGAATTAATTTATGCTGTTTCAACTGTTGTTAGCCATCTCATTTTTTAACCGGATCAGACAATTATGATGTCCCTTCATTGTTGTGTATCTACAGGTTATGAAATGTTATAATTGTTGTATTGCCCCTCACTTGATCGTCCATCATGCCACTTCATTAGTTTCTCAGTTCCCCGGATAGTTATGGAAGATGTATCTAGAAAATAAAGAAAACCAAAACACAAAAAGGCTTCATTATTCGTACCTAATGGAGGGCGCTTTATTACTAGTGTACAGGGACTCAGGACTGGAACTCAAAAAAGCAATGCCTTGATGAAAGCCTACAAATTGCTCAAAATTAAAAAAACCAAAAAACATAAATA
>JAMKCH010059041.1:0-17078 GCA_023653785.1 Ophioderma brevispina | reverse complement strand
CTTTCAAGCCCTTTAAATTGTGCTAATATTGTTTAACCACTAAAACGTTGTTTTTTTTTGTTATATCTGGAATGAAAGGGATTTGAGAGCAACAATGAGAAATACGGCCTTTCATCTGATATCAATCGATACTAACTCTTGGTAAATCAGGGGTCCAAGACGATCGGAACAGGCACCTTAGTCACATACTTGTCAGCACATGATTATGATATCATACTCCGGTCACTGTTGCCCAATATTGGACCTCTCTCAGTATTACAACATTATCTCTGATTTTTGAGGAATAGTGAGTCATAACTCATAGTTTCAGATTCAAACTCGAGACCATTTTTTCTTGTGATAGCAATTTGATTACCACAAAGAGCCCTCTTGTGTATGGCTTAGAAAAAGAGGGTCGAAATCAAAGGTAGACTAGGTACTCATCTTGATAACAGTTCAGATTGGCTTGCGCAAACCACAGTGTTTACGTAGCCGTACAGCTATTTAGCGCAAAATTATATACCTAATGCCAGGACACTTCGCATTTTAACTTAAATGAAAACTGAACGTGATCCCGTGGCATGAAGGGTTAGGGTTAAGGGTAAAAATCACTGAAAAAATCACTGAAATCTGAAATGAACCACTGAAAAGGAGTAACACTGAAATGATCACTGAAATTATCACTGAAAATGTATCATTTCAGGGGATTAGCAAGTTTCCAGTGTGATTAGTGGATGACCCGAAATATTAATCGCACTGAACTGCACTAATCCCACTGAAGATAATGCTTTTCATGATCATTTCATTGATACTTTCAGTGTTACTCTTTTTCAGTGTTCATTCAGATTTCATGATTTTATTTCAATAGTGGTTAGGGGTTAGGTTAGGGTCCTCCATATTTCCATACAATTGCAGCTGATCCATCAGTGTCTGTGTAGGCCTACATAATCTGTCGCCTAAGTAGGCCTCATTTTAATATACATGTACGGCTATATAGCAGATTCATACATGAACCGGCTATTTGACTGTATCGCTACATAATTCTGCCGCTATTATCTGTACATGTATCCGTACACACACACTACCACCTAATGGATCAAAACTTAAAATTATTATAGTTTTGTAGGTTGCAGCCAAGATGATAGGCTCCCTCAGCAGAAGTTTAACGATAGAAGTGTTGGTGTGTAAGATTGCATCATCCGCTGCTGGTGGCTTAGATCTTTAAGGCACACCAATTGAACCATTATGGCTGGTAGTCGTGTGCGACAAAATGTTAATGTTTAACCCTACACTTATGGGACTCAAACTTTTTACCCATTTTTAATCACTCATACTCGGTCAAAAACCACTAAATACTCATCCCCATCATATGTGGTTTACAAAGATTGACCTCTGAGGACCAATGTTAACTTTGACCCTATTCCAACTGCGATGGCGACTTTCCAAGATTTCGTGGAACGATTTTTGTGTCGTCTGCAATGATTTGCAGAGGCCATACTAATTCCCAATTCTGTATGTCTGTCGTGTGATGTGTTTTGGGGGTGTGTGTGTGAGGTGTGTGTGAGGGTGTGTGCGTGTTTGTGTGTTGGGGGTGTGGTGTGTGTGTGTGTGTATCGATGTACAGTTTTTGGTTTGGTTAACCTTTTTCAATGCTCGTGCATGAACTCCCAACTCCGAGGCCACCAAACTCGGTCATAAGTCAACCATAACACTTGCATTTTCATGGTATGGTTAAGTTCACATACCAGGTCGAAGGTATTCGAGGTCAACATGTACAAGAATGCCAGAAGGTGGATTGGAAAGCAGGCGACACTAGTGGTTCAAGAACCAAGTTTGTTTATTCTTATTGCACACTTAGCGGTTATTTAAAGGGGGATGCCCGATTTTCAGGATATTTTGCACTTGATAGATGGGTCTTCACTCCAAAACCCCATCTGTAAAGTTTCGCGCCGATATTTCAATCCGTTTTGATGCGAGTATCTCAAAACGTTTATTTTTGTAAGCCCCATAGAGTACAGTGTAAAATTATATTGGTCGACCAAATGGGGGCACATTTTCGTTATAACTTCCAACCAAACATCCTTTGGCTCTACGATTTCACAGGGTAATGAGAACAATAGTAGCTTTCTTCTGATACCAAAATGTTGACCACTTCCGTTAAAATCTGGGGCTTCTGGGACGAGGCTATTAGCGATCGGGCATGGACCTTTAAAGAGACCTGGCACATTTGAAAAATAGTGCGCCCTCAAGATTTTGCATAAAATCGAATTTTTGCATGGTTGTAAATCTTTTATATACAAAAGCCTCACCCGAAATGATTAAGACCAAATCAGTTTCAGCTTCCTTATGGGTATACGGAACGATTTTATTCAGCAGACGACGAAAATGCGTTCAACACAGAACACACACTCCGTATACATGTTTCCCCTTATGCCACTGTTTTTAACTGGTCTATACCTTTGTTTTTTAAATATCAGTGAGTGCGATCACATATATTCATTTAATATACACATTTGTTGATAAAGTTATGGAAAACTTAAAAGTTGGCCTAGAAATTACCTGGATTCTTTATCCTCATTCAATGTCCTATCTGTTTTTTGGTTAGGTTATTTTTATGTGTAAAATTATCTCTTTTCTATGGCCTGACTGTCATTTTGGAGCAAGATTGAAGAAATTTATAGTTTGCGAAAATGTGCCCTGCCGCTTAATTACTTTACATATTTGACAAAGTTACAAATTTACCTAATTATTTCTGTAATGTATAAGCTTTGCAGGCCTTTGTTGAAAACAATGATTTTCTGTAGTCATATTAGTGAGTAGATCCGATAGTGAAATTTCTTAAGTCAACTATCTCTGTCAACATTGCTGGTATGTATTGATGTGCTTGACTAATACAACCAACCCCCCCCCTCACCTGCCACCTTTTTTTTCACAGAGCGAGTTTTCTGCTGTAATTTACAAAGTATCTTGTACAGTGGTACTAGCAAAAATTGCTGCAAAAGGGTGAATTGACGTAAGAAGTCAGTTTTTGTGTCCGCCTGCCCCTAAGAGCAGGAAGACACAAGGGATCACTTTTTTTTGTCCACTGTAGTTGTTGTCTGTTGTTATGTCGTTGTCCGGTTGTTGTGTCTTTGTGAAAAATGGGTCACCGTTTGCCTGTAATATCCCTCATACTTTAAGGGATTCCACATGGGATCCTCATTTGTTGTTGATGTCTGTTGTTGTTGTTGTTAACAACAATTGTTTTCTGTTGTCTGGTTTTTTTGAAAACGGGTTAACATTGCTGTATATCCTCGTACTGTGATTGATTTAAACCAAACTTGGTTAACGGGTGCAACATTGCATCCCCCATTTGTTGATGAGGTCAAAGGTCCCATGCCAAGGTCAAAGGTCACATGCCAAGGTCAAAGTTCATGTTGTAAAATAGGCTGAAAAGGTAAAATTGACCTCATTGAAGAAGTTAAGTTCATTGGAACCAACCTTGAACATATGTGCAACAGGGATACCTCATTTGTTTATGAGGTCAAAGGTCACATACAAGGTCAAAGGTCATTTGAGGTCAGTTGTAAAATAGGCTGAAAATGTAAAATTGACCTCATTTGAAAAGTTGAAGTTCAATTGGACCAACTTGAATCATAGGGGCAACATGGGAACCCCTCATGTTTGATGAGGTCAAAGGTCACATATCAAGGTCAAAGGTCGCGTTAGTCCTATCATTCATAACCGCTACTGCAGCGACACAAGCGTCCGGACCGATGTATTTTTATAATTGAAGTGATTGGGTCAAATCAACAATTTTTTTTTCAAATCTCATTTAAACGAGTGATTCTAGGGCACTTTGGCTGCTCAAAAAATTCTGGCAAGCATTTTGATGTCAAATTAATTTTTGATATGGGGTACCATAGATTTTAAAATTTTGCATGTAAAAGTCAATTGGGGATTTCGCGTCGCCGGCGACATATTTTAGTCCTAACTTCAAAAAGCAATGTCTCTCAACCTATTTGTCAGAAACTCACACACAGATGCGTTTGTAGATTCATTAAAATTGGCAAAGGAAAAATATAATAATCCATGGAACCATATCAAAATTCATTTGAAAAAATGGCCTATCAGCTTCAATTTTTAGCAGCCAAAATGGCCATAGAATCTCCTCGTTTGAAAAAAAGTGGTCAAAGGTCCCCACTCTAGTATTACATCAAAACTGAATTAATTGCAACATTGATTCCTAAGCATTTGTCACAGTTGCTCTAAATTTTGATTTGTATAAATATTGTGCACTACCCTTTTGATGTTACCTAATTATAATTGTCAATTTCTTTTTCTGTTTGATAGTCAAAAGCAATTGGATATAAAATTACCATCAAGAAATTCACTCACACTGCTAATGATGTGAGCCTTTATGCTCTTGGAGGTGAGTTTTGAACTGTTTGGGTAGTAACGTTTTCCTTGTTTTAGTCCAATTCAATTGGGAGTTGTAAACCCCGAAATAGTTTGTTGGTGAAATACCAATTGTAGGAATCTTTTGTGTCAATTTAATAAGCTTTGGGACTCCTCTTTTTGTTGATACCAAATAGTACCAACACCCCATTGATCTCATTGAATACTATCCCAGGACCATAAATTTCCTTCCCCGATATCATTGAAAATAACATCTATAAATTTGAGCCGCAAAATCATACAAATGGAATTTGTAATCTTTGGGATTGTACCAACCTCTAACCCCACATTTTTTGGCAGCCAACCCTACCACTGCAAACATGGTAGAGGAGTTCATATTTGTGGTACCACAAAGAATGCGACCAGAGCCGTGTGTTGGTATTTGAATGCTTTTTGTGGTGGATGAAACAATCAAAAAAACACAAGTTAGACTGGGTTAAGTAATGTAATCCTGCAATTAAAGGTTCATAAACGATGTACAATGAGAAGTTTTTCCAACTTACATCATTGTTACAGAGTTATAGCATTATTGCTTCTTATTTTCTCTACCAAAACTCTTGCAATCACAAGTTTTAAACACAGGGGGACCCATCACTATCTAGTAGCATAGAATTAATCAGAATTAATGTGGGTAATGTCACTAATCATATGTAGCAGAGTGAAGAGTATGATTATGTATCATTATTTTGATTTTTAAGTGGTAATTAATAGACTTCACATAGGTCGGTGGCACTTCAAACGTTTCGGGGGGGGTGGCTTTTGGGGAGTGGACTGTATATTAACTGAAAAAGAGTTACCCTTAAGGGTGCGACAAAAAAAACCTTTTAACGGGCGGGGTGGACCTTCCAGTAGGCTCGGTCGGTCGGTTCCATTTTTTCGCCCTTTGTATGTTAAAATTGGCCTAAAATATCCCCAAATTTAAAAAAAAAACAATTTGGAGAAAAATGAACAATTTACAATATATGTTTTTTGTAATAGCCAGCAGAATTTTAATCTTAGCCCAAAAAATTGCTGAATTTTATTGAAACATAATTTTGGTAAACTATAAAAAAAAAGCAAAATCTGAGTCGGTTCAGGAGAAAGTTAAAGGGAGAGAGGGTGCAGGGGCCTGTAAAGATAGTTTTTGGTCGCCTAAAAGGGCTTTTAATTTTCCATATCTATGTCCCCTGTTCCCGACTTGCCTAAATTTTTAGATTGTCAGGATCATTGCAAATTGCTATGTGCATATTCAGATGCTATGAGAAATTTGTAATTATAATTTTTTGTATTTTTTTGGTTGGTAAACTGCAGAAATTATTAGACAATAGCCTGTGTAGCATTTTGATTGAACTGTAATGCCCAGAGGGTGTATTGAGTCCATCCCATAATGCACCTGTTTTGGGAAATTACACTTCAATAAGGTCATGTGATTCCACAAAAATCCTGTTCTTAAAACACACAAAAACCCTGAATTTACACTCAATTTAGGCACCAACATGCTAGTACTAGGGGATTTTTTTGCATGATCATTAAATATCTTGTGGTTTTAAACTTCTTGAATGCTTTTTATCCCTAAGTACTGACATGTGTTTAGTACAGTACAGTATAGGCACATTGCAATGCACTGTGGGATTGCTTCAAAACTTGTGCCTGTGAACTTCTGAAATGTATGGCAGTCATAGAGTAGCAATCATATTGTAGTCCTTGCTAAATTTCCTAGTTTTTTTGTAATTTTATTTTCCCACCCTCAACCCATGCAGTCGGTTCATCAACAACTCACCCAGATTATCTCAAGTTTCTGTTCGAGATGAACGAAGATTTCTGCACTCTTCCCTCGTTCGGTGTCATTCCTGCACAAACTGGGCTCTTGGGCATGTTTTCCAGCAATGTCCCTGGCCTTCAAGGAATTGATGTCACTAGGGTTAGTACTCAAGATATTTTTGTACCTTAAGTTGTGGTTTATTTTGTGCTTGTATTGTTTTAGTTGGCATGTCCACCACCCAGCCAGACTACCTTAAGTTCTTGTTTGAGTTGAATGAGGACTTCAGCACGTTTCCTACGTACGGTGTGATTCCAGCACAAAGTGGCATGCGCTTGTTATCGGTACCAGGTCTAGGAGGAATTGATGTAACCAGGGTCAGTGGTATAGTTGTTTTTTTTGTAGTATAGAATTTGGTGGACAGAATGTAGCCTTGGGGGTTATTTTGCTGCAAATTGTCATATCTGCAATAAATTATCAATTTTGTATTTTTTGTAAAAAAGGTAAAATCACACTTTTTTGATATCACATGACAATGACGTGATGCACATTAACAATCGGTCTCGTTCATCAACTGGCAGCCGTAATATTAATACGTTGTCAGGAATAAATTATCTTGATACCGAAACATGTCACAACATTGTTCGTACATTATCTTATCCAAGCTTGATTACGTAAAAACTCTCTATGAATGGCATTGAAAGGAAAAAACATCAACCGGCTTTTTCAGAGGCTACAAAACAGAGCGCGAGTCTTATTTTCATGAACCCCAAACGCACTCACACTTCACCGCTCCAGTCTATCACTGGCTGCCTGTGGCAAACGTTATCATGTTTTAAAGGGGACTCTCTTCAAACATACAAAGCCTTCATCGCTCAGTCCAGGTTATATTTCCTCTACTTTTCCTATCCACAAGGGAACTTATGCACTCGATATGATGTTGCTGTCACATTTGATGTCCCTCGGGCTAAGAAATTGGCTGGCTAACGCGCCTTTTACCATGCAGAGCGCCCCGTCTCTGGAATGTATTCCCAGTGGTGGTATCAGGGAAATCAGAGTAACATCACACTTTAGAAGCCTCTTAAGTCACACCTTTTCCATAGTATCTAATGTTTCTTCTTTTTTTTTTTTTTGCGCTTTGTCTACTTTTGTAAAAGGCGCGTTATAATCCCATTGTTATGTTATGTTATGTAAAACAGAAAATAAAACAGCACAGTGCCTATGAGTCCAATTGTCGTAAAAAATGGGCGAGAGAAAATGGAATTTTCTCTCAATGGAACATTATCAGACTTAAAGCTTAACCTTCTGCTGAAGATCATCATATATCCTACCCGACAATATGAATTAGGTTAGTTTCCCCAAAATTTTCGAGCTGCTACGGACCGTGAAGACTAGCATGCAATGTGGATCGCGGAGGTCAGAGCACTTTTTCAGTCAGGTGTTCCCTGTAAGAATATGGTTTGTCGGATCAAAATAACGTATCAATGTCCACCTTTTTTGATATTCCTACAGATTTATACTTAACATTGATAGCAACCATGATTTGCAACACAGATCTTGCTATTTCTCTCAGTTTTAAGGCGAGGGTCCGCAAAAAAAACCATCATTGCAGCAGGGGCTGGACTTAACCTCTTGTTTCTCCTGTTATTTACTGGTGTCCCTATGGGATACTGTGATACAATCATTCAGTCATAAAACCAAAATGCAATATTGGAATCAACTAAAATGTTACGAATAAGTTTTCCTCAAGAATATCCATTGAACCATAAAACAGAAGGTACTAGAATCACAGAATACACCTTAAATAATTCCTCATTTGTGCATTGAATTGCTCTAGATATTACATGGAGAGCAGTACCTGGAGCTCTACAAGCCGCTGCCTAAATCGGGGCCCCCTGACAAATGAGTTACGATAGCTGATGTGATGGACAAGGGATCGGGGGCTGTCATACTTATGGATGGTGAGTGGGAAAAATCTAGGGGGAGTTGGAAAGTGTTGTTCTGATTGCCTTTGGGATCCTTGATTACCCGGAAGTAGTTACAAATTTTGTATCAGATGAAAGGCACTATATTTTCATGTGTCTGAAATTTTCAGCTTCCAAATCGATTTCTTTCCCAAGACAAAGATAAAAAACGTTGTTTTTAAAGGTTAACAATCAATATTCGCAAAGTAGGTGAATTGGACCTTGTAATGTACATTATCTTTTGTACTATCAAAACTGCAAGTTTGTTTCACGATACTGAGTGGTAATGGCGGTGGCAGGTATCTTGTAGACAAAACATGTTACACATAATCGGAAAACATCTTAACAGCTTTGTCATATTGATTTATGCCAGATTGGTTGAAACTCAAGTTGAGCAACTCAGATCGTGTGAAATATTTAAAGTTTTAAGGCTATTATTATTGACTCGTAGGGAAAGAATAGAAAAAAATTATTGCAGAGGAATACCAGCAGTACTTACCTTATCTTTCACCAACGAGACCATTAAATTGGCATGGGGGAATCCCCATATGCCTTTCCCATTTAAAGTTCAACAATTAGAATGAAATTTGTTTGTTCATTATAATTTACAACAGTCAGTGGTGTTTACAGCTTCACCAGGCCCTCAACATTGATGGATGGTTGATGGGGAAGAATTGGTTAAAAAGAGTGTGGTATTGATCCCGGTTCTAAAGAACACGACTTACCCAAATTTGAAAACTCATTTTGTGACATGGAATGTTGCAATATATTTGCATCAGGTTGTTGGTGTCGCATTCCCTAAGCAGGACAGGAAAGACACATAGGGATCATCACTTTGTCCACTGTTGTGTTGATGTCTGTTGTGGTGATGTCTGTTGTGAAAAAGGGTGAAGTTAACATTGTCCTGTAAATCATCATACTTTGATGGCATTAAACCAACTTTGGTCAAGGTGTGATGAAGTCCAAAGTCACATGCCAAGGTCAAAGGTCATGTGAGGTCAAGTGTAAAATAGGATCTAATAAAAATGTAAAATTGACCTCATTGAAAAGTTGAAGTTCAATTGGAACCAACTTTGAATCATAGGTCCAACATGGGACCCCTCATTTGTGATGAGGTCAAATGTCACATACCAAGGTCAAAGGTCATGTGAGGTAAAGTGGAAAATAGGCTGAAAATGTAAAATTGACCTCATTTGGAAAAGTTGAAGTTCAATTGGAAAACAACTTGAGTCATAGGTACAAACAGGGTTGCTCCCGCTGGTAATGAGGTCAAGGTCAATATCAAGGTTCAAAGGTCAGTGAGGTCAGTTGTAAGATGGCTGAAAATTTAAATGACCCATTGAAAAGTTGAAGTTCATAACAAAACTGGAACCAAACTGGTGTATTTACGAACGTTTACATGCAAACCCTCATTTGTTTAGAGGTCCCAGGTCATATATCAGGTCAAAGGTCATGTGAGGCCTACATTCACTAAACCGCGACAGCAGGGCGACACAAGCGGTCCAAAGACCGATGTACTTTTTATCTATGATTGAGTTGTACCTGTACATACCCTCTGGTACATGTCTAGGATACCCTCTTGCGAGGTTGACCAGGGATGCCAAATGGCATTCTCTTAGATTTCAGAACCCCTACCTTGTAATCTTCCAATTTCACTCTGTATGTGATACCAGCATCAATGACAAGTTAGTGGAATGTATTTTAAAGTTCATGGATCTACCGCAAGCAGCAACTCACAAGATAGGCAATTCATTGCTCTTTTAACCTTTGTGTTGTAGTACATTCATATGATGGTAATAGAGAGAGGTAGCCTACAATCATCTCAACCTTTGTTGTGGCGCTGGTAAATTGGGGTGGCAAGAGCGTCATCTCCGACAAGTCAGTGAAGAACAGTTGAAGGAGACAAATTTTTAGAATATAACTACTTTAGGGTACATGGTAAATTACCCTTTAGCCACTATAAAGGTGTATGTACGGCAAGTTGTGAACTCATATTTGGAGTACACATAAAATTTTTCTTCAATTGCTACTGGCAATATTTTTATAGCTACCAAATAGTACCTTGATCAAACTTTAAATAATGGCCAGCCTGACCCTAATCTAACCTTACAACTCCAAGGCCTTAAACTCCAACCTTCACTCTATCCTTACCATTTGTTGTGACCACAAACCAATTTCAAACCCTAGTCTTCTCTTTCTACCCACCTCTAACCGTCTACCTAATCCTAATCAGCCTTACCATAGAAAACTGAACTAATTCATGAAATGAGGTGTCATTGAAGAGTCACGTGCATTGTAAGGATGTTTGTTGGGACTTCAGTCCATGTCACATATCAATTTTGATTGGTATAAATTACTTG
Organism: Ophioderma brevispina; assembly: GCA_023653785.1. Lineage (NCBI taxonomy): Eukaryota > Metazoa > Echinodermata > Ophiuroidea > Amphilepidida > Ophiodermatidae > Ophioderma > Ophioderma brevispina. The sequence continues at coordinate 6,600 of JAMKCH010059041.1, read as the reverse complement.
AAGGTAAAACCATAAGTGGGTGCAAATTTCTTTCACTGAAAAGATATGTTGTAACGAAAGCCACTGTGTTTTTTTTTAATTTTTTTTTACATTGGTCACAATGCATAAGTTCTCACAAATGTATGTTCATGTTTACCCCATATGTAACATAGCAGTGATGTTCAAGACAGGTAATGTGGCCATGTATAAACAACCGTTTATACTTGGCAAGCCTGAATTGAATGCAAACAAACAGATAGGTCCCAAAATCATACAATTTGAGGTTGTAATTGGACATTAGTAGTTGTTTCTATTTTGTATAAGTAAGGTTTGGGTAAACATGAATGGGTTCATAAAGAGGATTTTGGTTTATGCGTTCATACTCAAAATCCTATTCATGAATATCCATATGTTAAAGTTATGTGGAAGTTTTGGTGCCATTTTAAAGTTGAATTCCAATTGCAAGCATTTCTGGGTCATTGATGCAATATGGGAATCTATGTTGATGAGGTCAGTGGTCACATTCCAAGGTCAAAGGTAATCTGAGGTCAAGCTATGAGATGGACTAAATGTTATTTAAAGTTGTGTGACAGTTTTGGGATCTACGCGTCAGACGACACGTGTGATTCATGGATCACTTGTTAGAATTATTTAATGAAGTGTTCATGATAGAGGCAAAAATTCTCAATTTTTAAAGAAATAAAACTAATTAATATAAAAATGAAGCCAACTGCCAATATTTTGTTCATTTCGTATCCCCTTACCTATATGACAAAATTTATGATACTTAAATAAACCCTTATTCCTATTTTTTAAGAAAAGACCATTGAAATTTTTGGTAACTTATTCTGTAGAAACAGCCTGCATCATTACACCATTTTACCCCATAATAAGTATTCCAATGTTGGTAGGTTTATAATTTTAGATTGAGGGTAAGGTTAGATTTATTGATTGGCAGTTTTGCAGAGGTTTGAAAAATATGATACAAAGATATATCAGATAAAACAATGTGTATCTCTCTCTCTCTCCAACAAAAATGCTTTCAACCTGCAGCCCACTGCGAAGCCACCAAATCGTGCACCGGATGCCTCCATGAAAGAAATCACCACCGTAGACCAAGCTGCTCTGTACAGACTCAGTGGTGACTACAACCCTCTACACATAGATCCAAACTTTGCAGCAATGGGAGGTAGGTCAAAGGTCATATCTGTAAAAATATGCATTCATGTTTCGTGCTCTTAATCCCCTTGAATTCTATATAACATCTCTCTTAACCTCCTCACAGCTTTTTCAAAGAAGCTCATGCCCTGCTTAATCTTGTGCATATGGACCAATTAACTTCATACTCAGTCAAAAGAATCACTGGTCCAAGACTCTTTTGGGTGGAGCAGTTTCATAGAGAAGTCCCAAGTATGCAAATGAGCTTTTTGAGTAGAATCTCACGATAAACAGCACATTGCACATGCACATCTCACACAGCAGTTTGTTTCGGAATAAGTCTCATTTGCATCAATGGGTCTTCCAAATAAAATAATTACCCATTTTTTTTATTTTTTTTACCTTTTTTGACCTTTGTGACCCTTAGGTGACATTTGACCCTGTTAGGCATATGTCCCTGCCAGGGGGATCTCAAAAGTTTTAGCTTGCAGTATTTTTCTTATTTTGTTTGACCTGAACTTTTCTCAAGTGTTTGTTTTAGGTGTAAAGATGAAATTTTAAGAAAGTTGTAGTGTTCAGAAAATGTATTGCTTGAAGTCCAGTTGTCATCAAGCCTGTATTTTTAACTGTTGAACAGATATTAATCATGAAAACCAGTAACAGTCAACTTAAAGGTGCAATGAGAGATTTCATATCAGGTGTCCCTAAAAAAATCAAAAGTACTGATTTTTACCCTGATGTAAAGCTTTCCATCACAAATATCCCCATCTGAAAGGATTGTTTCTTTGGAACAAAATTTGCGAAATTTCTAATTTCGTATAGGAGCAAATACGAAATTCAGCCTATGTTTTATATTGAAATATAAGCAAATCAAAATCACCTGTTTTCTATCTTTTATGGCATTTCTGTAACAAAATGCATGGTAAGAAATCTATTGAGTGTCTAATCTATATGAAATTACTTATTACACAATATTTGGGTGATTCAAAATCTGTCCTTGCACCTTTAAAGGCATGAAACACGCATTTCCAAGTCTGGAAAACCAGTAATGACATCATGATAATTATATACTTAATCCTTCCTTTCTATAGGTTTTTCCAAACCAATCTTACATGGATTATGCTCGTTTGGATTTGCAGTCCGTCATGTTATCAAAACTTACGCAAACAATGACGTCACCAAATTCAAAGCCGTCAAGGTGAGCATGAGAATGTTGATGAAATAATGCTTATTATTGCTTTAACTAGGTGAGAATATAAAATATTTGATTTGTGACTTGTATGCTTTGCATGTCCGACCTTTTCAGCATATATAGATAATAGTGGAAAAATTGAGCACCTTTCTTGGCTTGTGCTGTACTTTTAAATTTAAAATATGACCTAACATTGTTTTATGTAGAAAAGACAAGAGACTCACAGGCCTAGTTACATGTTCAGAATTTGTGTATGTTAATTTGTGTTATTTCAGGTACGCTTCGCCAAGCCCGTGTACCCAGGTCAGACAATACAGACAGATATGTGGCAAGAAGGCAATAGGATTTTGTTCCAGAGCAAGGTATGTACTATTAAGGTAGGGTGGCTTGCCAATCCGAAAAAAAATTGTGGAACACTTTGAACAATTTTGGAAAACTGTTCTCCCGTCTCCCCCAACAAATGTTGAATGTGGTATCATATCATTTTCAGCCGTCTTGCAAATCTCCCATGATTTTTCTGCATTTTTCTTAAATACGCATAAATTATGTAAATTTTACTTTTTTTATTTTTTTCAGTGACCATTCCCAAAATCCACAATTTTTCGTTCTTTCTTCTCTGTTGAAAGAAAAGGGTTTCTAGTAATTGTGTGAATTTTGGTACTGTTACCTCAAGAAATAAAAAAAAGTTATAGTTAAAAAACTTAAAATAGATGATTTTTAGCATTTCGGAAAACTGTTCCCCATCTCCCCTACCCATGTTGAATAAGGTATCGTCATAAGCAGTCTTGACAAATTCTCCCAGCATTGATTGATGGGGGTTGGGGAAGGGTAAGATGAATTGAGAGGTTGGGGCTTTCAATGAGTGATAAAGGAGCTTGTAGGCTCTCAACTCTAGGCCAGGGTGATGAGCAATGTAGGAAATTGTAGTGAGTGTTCCAACTTTTTTTTCCAAGATTGTATGCTATAGACTATACAGCACATGTATGGCAGGAATGCCCTAATGCATTGTTTCCAGGGAAGGTGTGTACTTTTGAAATAGAGATTTAATCAAACAAGAGAAAAAAAGATAAAATTACTCGGAGTAACCGACGTTGCGGGTGATCCATCCCCATTAAGCTGGTTGTGAGTTGTGGATCATGATCTCAAGGTTTTAATTAGACATGACATCACAAGATGTTGTGGATGATGTCATTCTGCGAGGAAGTCTTTTTATAGTTCTTATATGGGGCAACTTTTTGCAGCCTGGAACTAGGAATAGGAATAACAGCAGTGAACACTAATGACATACTATTTTAACTTTTTAAGTTTATAACTGTCAGATTTCATCAGGAGGACTACAGGACAAAGTAACTAGTAATGAACCATGCAGGCTGGCTATTGCCTACTGGTGGTTCTGAAAAGAACCATGCACACTGCAAAATGATGACTTCTGAGGCTCTGAAAGAAGCTATGCACATGTAGAATGGATATCACTAAATACTGCAGTATGGGTGGGAATAGATACTAATCTGAATTCATGTATGTGATTTTTTTTTCGCAGGTAGCCGAGACTGATGACGTGGTCATATCTGGCGCATATGTTGACTTGTCTCAAGCGGTCAAAGCTGGTGCAGGAGAAGCAGCTGAAGAGGTAGGTTAGTGTTAAAGGGGGGATGGCCAAGATTTTAAGGATATGAAGGTTTTTCATCTTGGTAGAATGGCCTTCACTCCAAAACCCCATCTGTAAAGTTTCGCGCCGATATTTCAATCCATAGAGTACTGTTGTTATGACGTCTCGTGGACGTCACAGGTCAGAATACCTTTCAAACACAAATAAGTGAGCCTTGTGCACAAATGATCTAGATTTTATATAATAAACAGTTTTAATGATCTTTACTTGATTTGGTTCAAGAATTTAGTATGTCCAAAACAAAATTACATAAATCAAATTTACGCAATTATACACAATTTATATAACTGATACTTAATGTTCTCAAGAATGTCCACTAATGTCCACAAGAAGCGTTTCAGTTTCACCGATGATATTTCTCACAGAGAAGACTTCAAAATGACATGCGCACAAGTTCTACAAAAGTCCTCATGTATTATATTCCAAGTGGAATCTTCCATCCTGAAGGTAATCTTGTCCAGCAGTTCAGACGACGGTTAAATTTAGTCCCTCGACGATAATAAATCCACATATATCAGTCCAAGATAATCACCACGATTTTCTATCTGTCCCACAATTTGGAATCCTATTTTGGATTCCCAGCACTTTCGGCTTCAAAGATGACAGTAGACTATTACAACAGCACTCTGCTCACATGGAACTGAACATATATAAATCCTGGTACTGTGTGTGAAGCATAAAATCTACCATTATTGTAGATAATATACACATATCTTCTATCTGACTGATTGATGCCGGCAGAAGCCTTCCATTGATAGTATTTAACTACTCACAGATAGATTCCCCTTTCATACAATAATCATTACATCAGTCTCATGCATAAACAGAACCTTACACTAGCTGACCCAAGCGGAATTCAGCACCCGGAATTACAAATCGCTTCATATATTATACTTTAATGGGGGATTTCCTAGATTCTGCAATGTTTTGATCTTTAAAGCATAAACAAGCTTCTAAGTTTTTAGCATCTTGGAATTCCCCACTTCCCCTATTGGTGCCATCTAAACAGTGCACTTAGCAAAACAATCTTGGGAATCCCCTTTTCTCCTCTTTTCTAGTAAACCAAATACTTTTTCCCGTGAGAAATCTTTTGCTCAAATAAAATTTTTTGAGGGACAATAATATTTTAAATCAAATTTTTGAGGGTAATAGAACACTGTGTAGATTAATATGGCAATACCAAATGGGGAACATTTTTGCTCTTAACTTCCAAACCAAACAACCTTCTGCGCTAAGATTTCACACGGTAAAAAAAAGAAAACTATAGCTTCTGATAACCAAAATGTTGACCACTTCCAGTAAAAGCTGCGGCTTCTGGGGGACAAGGCTATTAGCGATGGGCCATGGACCTTTAATAGATAAGCACATGATACAGAGTCGGGGTCAAAGGGTATAATGTAATTATCCAAATATTTGTTTGAAAGTCGAATTAATGTTGAAGGTTAAAATTTTGCAGGCCTGTGGACAGGATATGAAATTTCCACCTTAATCTTTTGAATAATTTCATTAAAAGACTTTAATTCATACACAAATGTTGTTAGAATAAAAGTGAAGTACAAGGACAGGTATGCTGTGCAGTGTATGCCTCCTGTTATAACTTATTATTAACCCTCATCTACCTGAGCCAGTTTGTGTCGCTTGCCCTAAGGCAGGAAGACACATAGGGATCCACTTTGTCAACTGTTTTGTTGTTGAGTCTGTTGTTGTTGATGTCTGTTGTGTTGGTGTTGTTGTTGTCTGTTGTGAAAACGGTGAAATTTGCCTGTATATCTGCATAATCTGTGATGGATTGAAACCAAACTGGTCACAGGGCAACATTGCATCCCCCATTTGTGCTGAGGTCAAAGGTCACATGCAAGGGTCAAAGGTCATGTGAGGTCAAGTTGTAAAATAGGCTTGAAAATGTAAAATTGACCTCATTTGAAAAAAAGTGAAGTTCACTTGGAACCAAAACATTGCATCAGGTGCAACATCGGATCCCTCATTGTTGTGAGGTCATGGTCACATACCAAGGTAAAAGGGCATGTGAGGTCAAGTTGTAAAAATTGACCTCATTTTGGAAACGTTGAGTTCAGTGGAACCAAAACTTGTTTTATGGAGTTACATGCATTGTTTTATGAGGGTCCAAGGTCACATATCAAGGTCGAAGGTGAAGTTAGGCCGATCTTCACTAACCGCGACGGCAGGCGACACAAACGGTCCGAGGACCCTGTATTTTATTAAAAAATAAAAAATCGGAGGGGGGGGGGTTGGTTGCCACTGTGATTTTTGTTACTGAACATCAATTCCAATAAATTTGGGGGGCGCCGGTACCAGGGATCTTAGTTTAAACTTCTTCCGATTATGACATCACTATGACGGCACAAGGTGAGGAAAGTATGACAATATTGGATATTAGGGTGAACATTGATATTGCCATTTACTGAATAAAACACATTATTGTAACACTTAAACATCTGAGTATATAAAACTAGCCATTTCTCATCACGTAGAGCCAAACACACATGAAAATTGAATATTTGTAACTTTTTAGGTGAACAAATTTCAGTTTCCCCTATCTACACTATCTATGGAAATGGGCAGTTTGTGATATGCAACTTGA
>JAMKCH010059040.1:0-66725 GCA_023653785.1 Ophioderma brevispina | reverse complement strand
AATGGGTGAAATTGGATAGTGCTAATTGAAGTTATAACACAACTATCATTTATCTAATAAACACAAGTTTACTGCCAAGTGATAACCAGCTACAATGTATTGAACCAGCTGTCCTTTCTGTTTCTCTCTCTAGAGCAATTGAATTAGGCAAGTATGTTTCAAGTCATTCATTTTTGTCCTTGGTAAGTTTGGTATGGTCCTCTTCCCATTTTTGCAGCCCTTTAATTTTTCACATAGAATGTGTGAAATTGATTGTCGGTAAATGGCTAAAGCTTGATTTCTCATAATGAACAAGGGGGGGGGGGGGGGTGATTAAATTAATAAATATTTCAGCTAATATGGTATGGTTATCTTAATCAAAAGGCCTACTTGAAACTTAAAATATAGATTGTTTAAAAATATTTTGTTCAATATTCCCTCCTTCCCAGAGGTAGATGAGTGTGACCATGGACCTGCTAGTAAGGTCAAATGGAATGCCTAAAGTGCTAAAACTTGGTAGTAAACTTTCAATGCTATTAGTGAAATAGTTAACTTGAAAGAACATATACCAGATGATCAAGGCGGCCCTTTACTTTGAGCATAGAGTTTCACCCGGCAGCAAATCCTTTGCTCAAGGCCTGCCTTTGGCCATCACCATTGGAAATGCCAAAAAAACAACAAAGCTATGACTTTCGAGCAAAAATTTATGTAAAAAACGGCTCAAACGGCCAAATTACACCCCGATTTTCGGAGATCGCTCTAATACGTCCCTGGCGGCAGGCGGTCCCCCTACCCACTCCAAAATTTTGTCACCATACAACAGGAAATGTAGCCCCTGATGTGACAAACACACACAAAATTTGGACTACTTCCTTGTCGTCATGAACTATAACCCTGGGCGCTGCCTACCACCAGGGTTAAAAGGGTTCAAAGGAGCCAATAATATCATACTCAAACAACAAATACAAAAATAGATAAAATTCGAATGTTTTACAACAACAGTGATATATATACACAATTAACACAATTTCAAAATAACTTAGGATAAAATTTAGGTAGAAACCAGTATTTTAACCAGGTTTTAGTTAAACCAGCATTTCCCTTAGCCACTTTGAATTAACACTTTCACACAGTAGGTCATACATTTGATACTTTCCATGTGACTTGTGCTTGTTCAGATCAGTTTCAATGGCCAACTGAATGAAGTGAGAGTTGTAATAGACAGGGTAATTCCTTATGCACATATCCCAAAATCATATTTAAAGGGGATGACCCGATTTAAGTCTATAGGTTTTTCATCTGATAGAATGGCCTTCACCACCCCAAAACCCCATCTCTAAAAGTTTTGCGGCCGATATTTCAACCTGTTTCGATGTGAGAGCTAAACATGATTCTCTTAAACCCCCATGATACTGTGTAAAAGTAATATTGGTCCGAACCAAAATGGGGCACATTTTTCACTCATAACATCCAAACAAACACCTTTAAGCCCTAAGGTGATTCACAGGTAAATGAAGAAAATATAGCTTTCTTCTGATATCAATTTTTGACCATTTCCGGTCAAAATCTCCTGGGTCCTGGGGACGAGGTTAGCGACGAACCGGTCCATGGCCCTTTAACAAGACGACTTTTAAATTGCCCCTGTCACAAACCTGTCATTCCGTAAAATAAACAAGTTTTAATAAACCAATTAACAACTCAAGTTTTGCACAAACACAATCACACTTTTCGCCCACTAGAGACCTACCAAGCAAAAAAAAAAACCCTAAAATAACAAAAGAAATAGTGCAATATTGCTCAAGATTAATTCAAAAAGTGATTAAATTTTCTTAAAGAAAAGATATATAGTGTATTTCAAAAGAAGTCATTCACTTCTTAATTTGAGGATCTTTTCTGGCCTGGATGAAAAGCTGAGCAGTTTCTACAGAATACTGTTACAAGATGAATTTCCCTATGGTAAAAATAGAAAAGGGTTCAATGGGGCCCTATTGTGCGACAATAGTAGGAGTTGGTTTGGTCAATGAAAGTCTATATGCCGTGTTCTCAATTTCATTTAATGGACAGGTGACTCCTGTATGATTTGCGGATTATCTTATATACACGCTCATTAATATATATAACGTTTTTTGTCATTTATAATGACAAATCCAGAAGTATTACTGTTATTGTTCCTAATAAACGCCCCGGGGGAGGGGGTGGTGCATTTTTCAAAAGGGGGCATTATTACAGTCAAAAATACACCTTACCCAGTTTATAAAAGGGCGTTCAGTGCGTGTTCAAGTCCAAGTTTTATTGTGCCGTGAAGCAGAAAGACATTGATGCCAACAGCGATTATGATCCGGGATTACGACAGTCCTGCCATTAAATCATGTGATTTAGGTAAGCTTACCTTATTTTCTTGAATTGTTTTTATCCAAAAATCGTTTGGGGGCATTTATTAGAGAAAATACATGGGTAATATTTAAAAAAAGAAAAAAATAAAAAACTTAATATTAATTTCATAAAAAAAAACTGACTTTTTTACACTCATTTCAGCCTCTGCTTCACGCTCCTCAGATGCACTTTATGAATGAGATTACATTGTACCAATATCCATCACGGAACTGTGTCTCAGGAAATGAAACTAATTACATTCGCTATGGGCAACCAGTTTGTACTAGAATAATACTACTTCCTTCTTCTTGATAGACATTCCCCAGCTAATCCTTTGCTCCTCCCAATAATCTCATACCAAAAACTCCCAGGGATCCTTCCCTTTGGACTATCCCCTATTCCGGTAAGGTGTGGAACATGACCCCATTTTTGTCACTATGTCTCTACACCATTTTGTCAGAGGAGAGGACTCCAAGTTGTGCCCGGAAATACCACTATTGTACTATAGTATATTATCTAGTGTTTGCAGTATGACCTTGGTCTTCCCTATTGTTCGCTAAATTTATTTTATCAAAGTCATGTTTCATCTTATGGTGAATTGAGTATAAACACCTCCCGTGCAACCTTCCCTCATGTCAACACCCACCTGCTACATTTATCCCCACATCCATGTCTGCGGGTTTTATTTTCACGAAACTATGAACAACAATCAGGTCCCGTTAAAACCTGGTGGGGGAAATTGTTATCTGTACGGCATGTTTGGGCTGGTTGAAACTACAAATTCAAAACATTGTTAGAACAGCGGTAGATCAAACACGAAAAATAACCTCACAAATATTTTCTGCTCTTGTTTTCCCAGGAACCTACTTAACATGTTGAATTTTTCATTGCACACGGCATTTTCAATTGTAATTACCCACTGCAGTGTTCTTACCTGTTTGCAACTGATGAGCACAAGAGATATAGCGATAACAGCTGGAAAAAAGGTCTTCTTACGACAGGGGCCACATTTTTGCTCTGTTGCTGTAGCATGTTGACATAATGTATAATTCCATTTCATTGAAGCCTGTTATTTTATATTTTCTCCCTTTTAACATGCATTGTAAACATTATTTTTTGAATTTGAATTACCTTTATCTTCTACCTGAAATTTTATCTGGCTTAATTACACTAGTATCTTAAAGGTCCATCTTTCACTCTTATTCTTAAAACAAAAAGAGGCTATGTAATCGAAAAATAACACCTTTGTTGCTGTAAGGAAAATTCTTAAACACTCGAGTTTACGCAATTTCATTGGTTCTAGCCGTGTGAATATGATACAATATCACATGGTGCAACGCGTATGCGTCGACGCAATATGCATATGCACTGCTCGAGTCAATCGAAGGCCTAAGTACAATGGACTGATCGATTTGAAAAGCTTGGGTAGTTTAGTTGCATAAATATACCCCAATTTTAGTAATATGTTGCTAACAAGCTTCTTATTTTTTAATTGTTAACGGCACTTATTTTGCATAAAAACAACTCGGCTGCGTCCCTCAGTTCTCTCAAAATAATACTGTCGCCCCTGTATATGACCACGATAATACACGGCAGAGGCTAAAACAGTACCTTTATTCTCTAAGTAACATAGGGTTCATGTTGCTGACATGATTGAATCATTTCCTTTTGTTTCACTGAATCAGTCCCAACAATCTTCAAATTAAATTTTATATGGGCTAGAAAAAGATTATTGTAAATTTGTACCCCGTAGCAGAAGTATGACAGCAATTCCCATTTTACAAAAGAGCATGGTACCTTACCAACACTCCAACTGTCCCCCTCCCCATCCCCATGGCTTATGGGTACTCCCTACTAATGGCTATTTGGAAATTACATTGCCACCAATGGTATGGTCTTTGCAAGGTAACAGAGCCATCTCAGTTAATAATGCTGATTGGCACCTACATTCTACACTCTCCATTGATGATGTCACTGCGACAGAAAATAGAAAGTGAGGCAACAAAATCTACTTGACCATGTCTTACAATTTTTTGTATGAACAGGTGTGCAAAAGCTATTTTGAAGTCACTTTATTTATTTCAGCACCTTCTGTTTTATTCATTGTTCACTAGATATCCTTGAGAACAGCTTATTCTCAAAATTTGAGTTGATTCCGATCTCGCGGTTTTATGTTATGAGCAATTGCTCGTTTCCTACGGTCCCATAGGCTACCGTGCTGTAATTTCTGTCCGTTTACGGACAGATAATACAAAATTGCGAATTTCTTACAGATGCGACCGAATTTGCACGTAAGATTGGGCACACGTGGATTACTAAGGCTAGCGGTTTGCATGATATAAAAATCTCAAAATTTTTTAGGTAAGTCGGGGGACGAGGCTGTGGATCACAAAATGCCCTTTTAAGATTTATTTCCAGTTTTATAAGGTCAAAACGCACTTCTGTGGTCAAGACGGAAGTCATACCCAGGGTCATAAGTGTCACAACGGGACCACTTTAAAAATGGTAGGGTTAAAGGTCAACTAAACTTAGAGTACCTTATTTCAACCATCTTCAGGGCATAATGCCCTCCACACTCAGTGTCAAGTTCTGCATGGTGTGATATTACACCCTTCGAGGTCAAGTTTTTAAGAAACATTACCCTATTTTTTCTGATACATACTCTACACTGCAGCGCATACACACTCTTCGTACACCTGTGTTAAGCGAATTTGACAGGGCTGGTGGAAACCTAGCTGAGGGGCAAGCGATTCATAACTTGCCGATGCCAAAAGATATTAACAATATTTTTTGTCTGCCATTTGCACATCCATGCTTAAGTTGAAAATGTTTGTTGACGAGTGATTTCTCGGGTAGACCTAACCTCTGTCCTATATTCAAGTTCTTGTAAACAAGAAATATGATTACACAATTCATTTTTGTTATTATAGTTCTGTTGATATATGGTTGTCTAAAACAACTCTCACACTTGGGTAAAATTTCAGCAACAATCTACAGCTTCTTCACACTCAACAGTTTTGGTTTTGAGAAAATTAAAGGTGCGTTTTGTGATTTCAGCACCTTCTGTTTTATTTATTGATCACTAGATATCCTTGAGAAAAGCTTATTCATGAAATTTGAGTTGATCCCGATCTTGCGGTTTGTGTTATGAGCAAATACTTGTTTCCCACGGTCCCCTAGGCCACTGTGCTGTAATTTCTGTCTGTTTACGGACAGAAAATACAAAATTGCGAATTTCTTACAGATGTGACCTAATTTGCACGTAAGATTTGGTACACATGGATTACTAAAGCTAACAATTCAGATGATATTTAGGTAAGTCAGGGGGATGAGGCTGTGGATCACGAAATGCCCCTTTAAAAGTCAGTGGTGTACTTGGGGGAGGGGGAGAGGTGAGTGCCCCTGCATGCCCCTCCACTGAACTGATCATAGAGTCTATAGAGAAGGATCCAAATTCACCCCCTCAGATAATGCCTTGGCACCTCTTCTGTCCCCATTTGCAAAGGTATGGTTTCGCCACTGTTTAAAAGCACACATCTTTTTTTAATTTTCTGAAAGTGAATTCAAAAATCGTTTTTCAGTGTAAACACCTACTACTCAAATTTATGCTAATCATTAGTCGTAATTCAGATATCAAATTCAATTTGACTTTTCTCTAGCTAGTGTTAACATGGTAAAGCTACAAACAAAGATATTTGAAATACAGGGTATTTGCATATGGTAGATCAGTATGAAGAAATCATTCTTGTCTCCACGCTCATTTACTTCACATATTACTGAAGCACATTCACACAGTGATTCTAAAATTGAATCCAAGACCCATCCATGAATACATGCAGGATTGCCGTTAAAAAAATCGCTTATCAATCACAAATTCACTTACTTTGAAATTGAAAACGGGAAGTAAAACAGCTCTGTTAATAAAGTAGCATAATAAGATTTTTTTCCCATTTTGGTTGTTGACAACTTTTGAGCAGCTCACTAAATAGGATCACTCCACTCACAGATACATCTATTTCACATTCACACTATGTAGTCAACCTATAAAATTGTGTGACACCTGCCAACATGCCATGCCTACTCAAAAACAACATTCCACCAAACACGAGGCCGGTGTTTCTAGATCTCAGTGCATCCTAATTGATGTCAACCCAAGTTGGCACCTTTTATGGGACTAATGGCTGGGAAGGACCACAATCAGATCCATTAGGCATTTAATTGATGATATGCATTAATCAAGTTGTCACAAGTTCTTTGACGATAATCATCTTACATATATTTCTATGACAGCGTACACGGAACATGCAATTAAAACACGGTTCTTCTACTTGTAAGTTTCCTAAACCAGTGTCTCGGAGGCAAAAGACCTAAAAAAGCAAAAGCACATGATTTAAGATTTATGGAGAACATCACAGGAAGAAACGATGCGTGTAAAAGATGACGGGTGAACGATGATGGCAAAGCGAGGATTGAAAAAGAGAGATGTGCACCTACGGGGTAGGCCTCAACCCCTCACTAAACATACCCAACCTCGGTACTTGCCTATCTAAGGCTGTAGGTTCACCAGGAACGGTGATGTCGGACTTACATTCTACCCCACAAGGGATGCAAACATGATTTCCCATCTGCCTGTATAAGAAAACATTTATTCTTATTCTTTACATCTCCTCTGCAATTTCTTAGACATAGATATTCCAAGTGCTTAACTTTTAAGAATTCCAAACACTCTCTATTTATAACGCAAACAGCTCGCACAGCCCACGCTCATTACGTCTAGATAAAGATGAGCGCATTCGACACCACTGGTCATAATAAATATTTGGGCTTATCAATTACAGGTCCGCAACTAGAAACGCTGATATTACAAAAGATTCAGGAAATGCATTTCAACCGCTTGAGATCTTCTCAAAATGCATAGCTTTAATTGTAATGTCCCTGAGGTCCGTTCTTCCACACTTCTGAAAATGGAAAAGAGGTTTGGCTACACACGTACTGTAAAATTGAAATTCTCTGCATGGACTGGCACATGAGAAAATCAAATTCCAGCTACTCTATCAATTCGGGAACACACTATTTTACTTTTAACCTAAAAACTCACTGGTAACACAGTCATGATGTTTAGTGTTGAATATTTTTTTATCAATATTTGTGGCAATTAATAGCATATTTACAGAAATATTAGCAATTGAGGGTTATCTTATAAATTCCCTTGATGGTCTTACACAGCCCCTTCAAAGCAGAAAAACAGCAACTACTATGTGATGTGATCTGGGAAACCCGCCCATGTCGGACCGACCGTTTTGAAAAAATAAAGAAATAGCTTAAAATCGGTGTATTTTGGTACTTTAAATTTTTTGTCCAGATTGTACAGGCCGTACTTTTGGATGTGTGTATTAAAGAATAAAGAAGTTAAACAGTATAGGAAACTTATATTTCAAACTCTGCAGTGATAGTTAAAACTCAAAATATAATTTCCCACCATGTGGCGGGTTTTCCAGATCGCATGGCACATATGTACAACTTATTACAAGCCAACAATTGGAAATTTGCCGAGATCTCCGTTCACAGGATTAACCTAGTTTTGTGTCGTGATAAAGTAAGCAAACTGTCGATCAAAAGACATACATTCACTTTTACACATAACCTTAAAATTACATGCTTTTGCCTTTCACCCGAATTACTTCGCATGAATGATCGCACAAATTCTCAACTCCCCAATGGATAACCCCCACACCTACAATGTGCCAATCATGCATCTAGTTAATCAAGCGAGCTTAAATACTTAACTGGATGGCTACCTACTTGCTTGTGCATACTCTCCAATCATGTACATATGCAGGGCATCCCGGGTCCCCTTCACGTTGTCTCTCTGCGGATGACATTTGGTGGACCGGATGAAGAGAACGGACGGAAGACAAAGGCAATGTGGTGTCTTCACTTGAGTGTTCCCCATACAGAGATCAAAGGTAGCGACGACTATAGTACGTTTAAGACAGGGTCGTTATCTTGTCCCTAAGATCATTGTCTGTGCTGCCATTGAAATTCTTCAGCATAGGCCCCCTCTTCATTATGATTAAATGTAGTATTATGAAAGCATTGTGGTTCCAGGGGAAGGAATAATCAATTATGACAAGAGCATCACAAAAATCACCTCATATCATCATTTTATGATTTGTTGATAGATTTATCCTCTGACTGACACAACATTTGGAACCAAACTTCCATCAAGTCTGTTCAGATAAGCATGGACTCAAGTGACCCATATTGCAGGGCAACAGTAGAGACCAGCAGTACAGCATAATCTTCTGCAGAACGCACTATAGTCAGAACTTGTTGTCAGTTGCTTACTTCACTTGTCATGATTCATTGCCTAAACAAATGAAGAAATTATTGCCCTGCGGACTGTTTTATCCCAACATAAAACTCTCAAAATGCACTTTGCTGAAAAGATATAGTACTAGGGGTCAAAAAAGGAGAATAAAATAAATTACATAATTTACAAAATTCAAATTGGAAACAAATACTTGATTCTAGTAACACTTGACACCACCCACTTCTTCTGACAAAACTAAGCCACACATGAATCCATTGCTTGTGTTTCTAAAATGAAGACAAAAACTCCACTGCTAATATCACTCTTGAGAATACGACAATTCCACTGGGTCAATCGTGCATCTTCAGCAGGCTTGACGACAAAGTAAACTGGTGAACTTTTTTTCAAGGTATGGTTAATTAAAACAGATAAAGAATTCCAATCAGCACGAAGATGACAAACACAGAATTGATGAGCTCTGTAATAAATCCTGAACTCTGTTGTTTACATCACAGAAATGCCAATATCTCAGTAGGACAGGACAGACATCTGTTGGAGCAAGTATGAAGTCAATTTCCGTGCCATACCTCAATCACTGGCTTCAATTGAAGACGACACACAAAGAATTTCCACTCAGAACATGGTGATGACAATCAAAGAATTGTTGAACATCCATTGGAGCTCTTGCTACAAGTGAGTACTGCTCGGTATGGGTTTATGATTAGACCCTCTCTGTTACTGTTAGGCCATTGATATCTTGGGTCTCTATGTCCTCTTAAAGTAGTCCTCTCAGCAGGGACCTGTCCATGAGCAATCACTAATAGAGTCAACAATCACCTTCCTGCATTCAGCCCAAATTGGTCATTAAGCGTAATTTTTTTGCGGGTCTGTTCAAAATACATGACTGCCGTGCTCTGTCCAGTGGCCTTAATCTGAGCTGCCTAAGGTAACTTGATAGTGTAAGTCCGGTGGAGTTGAAGCTGCGAGGGCCAATGCCAATTTGTCTGTGTTGTAAAATTTGCACTAACAACCAAAAAGAAAATTTGTTGTAGACTTAGAAATTGCATAGATGGAAACCGTGTGGGGTAAATATATCAAACTTTTATTATGGTTCTCAGTAAGCCGCTTGCAAAAAGTTCAATCTCAGATCTGAATGAAGGGAGATTGACGTCAATTGCTTTCCAAATAACTTAGCAAAACTTTTAGATCTGTTTCCATTGCACAAATGAAAACATTTAACAAACATCTGGAGCCATGTAATCAACCCAGAAGCATAGCTCAACATAGAACAACGGAATAAATCGACTACAACACACTACCCAGGTCAAGTTCCTGAGAGGAAGCCATTTTCATTGCTGCAATACACAGCTACTGAGTCACAAAAACGAGGGAGTTCTAACACTAGTTGGAGCTGGTGCCCACAGTATCCAACGTCAGTCTGCCGAGCCGGACACTATGTTTACAGTCTCGCCCCAGTCTCCACCTCATGGAGCCAATTTCACTTATGATCGATAAAATATAATAAAGACACGGAACGGACATTAGTGATTCTGTAATTGTCATTACACCCACAAAACACCCTGTGTAAGGGTAATCTACAACAATAGGTAACAACCCCTGACCAATCAAATAGAGGCAGTGAGGCTGCCAAAGTTTGTCCATTGACTACGAAAAAAACTGGAACATGTAATGGCTGCCATATGTGCTTTTAGTGACCGATTGAGAGTTACCATAAAATGAATTCTGGCAAGGTTTATGGTTCCTGGGCAACTTGCATTCCTGCCTCCATAGGGATCACTTTTGGGATTAAAAAAAATATGAATATTAACAAGGGGAGACCTGCATTTCAAGTTCTAAAGTTTTCATCTTGATAGATTGCCCTTCACGGCTTCATCCAAAACCCCATCTGTGTAACTTCCGTGCCGATCTTCAATCTTCTGATGTGAGAGCTCAAACTGATTCTGTGTAAATATTGGTCAACCAAAATGGGTGCACATTTAACTCATAACTTCAAACCAAACATCCTTTAGCCCTAAGATTTCAATTCACAAGTAAATGAGAAAATAGTAGCTGGCTTCTGCAGATACCAAAATTTTGACCACCTCCCCTTTTCACCGTGAAATCTGGGGTTCTGGGGATTTGCTATTAGCGATCGGACATGGCCCTTTAACCCTAACCAGGACCCCGGGTCGTTTTGGCCGGCCGAACGGCCCAATGCAACGCACGGCATCTATTTTTATTTTTAACAAAAAAAAAATTAACGGCCCCAGATCAACGAGAGGCCAAGTTTTGCGTTTCATTCATTGCATCTCGGCCCCTTGTTTTTTTTCCCGGCAAGGAATAAGTAGCGTAAAGTCAATATAACGCCCAGATCAACGAAAACTCGCTCCATTTTTCCCGAAGACGGCCCAATGCAACGACACATTGCGTCATTTTCCCGGAAGACTGCCCAGATGCAACGAAAACTCTCGGCCATTTACCGGAAAGACGTCCCAGATGCAACGAGAAACATCGGTGAAAATGCAATAAAAACAGGGTAGATAAATAAATAAATAAATAAATATGGTGCGTACTGCACATTGATCTGCATGAAATTTGTAGCTTATAGTTCGCCATTCGTGCGTGGCCGCTATTACGCTACATCATATTCGTGCGTGGCGCTATTATGCTACTATGCTCCGGTTTACGTCATGAATACGCTTATGCATAATTAAACGCCACGTAGCTTATCGAGAATGGTGGCGCTATCACCATCCGAAATCGAAATTGTCTATGGGAATTTGTACAGTGTCCCCACCCGCCTGAGTGAAAGCATTGCTCCTTCTGCTGGCAAAACCGTCCGAAATGCAGTGAAAAGCATCGCATCTTTCCAGTCAATAACGGCCCAGATTCACGAAAATCGCTTATTTTCCCCGGAATAACGGCCGAATTCAACGAAAAACATCGCGTCATTTTCCTTAATACGGCCCAGTGCCCGTAAAAACCTCGCGTCATTTTTCCGGTAAGACGGCCCAATGCATATGAAGCCAATGAGAGTCATTTTGGCGCGACCAAAATAGTTTGTTGAATGGCCCGATGCAAACCGAAAGCATTTTCCGACCGGTACCACGTTTTTCGTTGGCTCTCATTTCCTCACGGCCGCGTTAGGGTTAATACACCATGCGATGAATATGAAAGCACACCCCTTTGCACGCTCTTTTCAGCTACCGCCCCTACCATGCCTGTTGACCGACTTGACAATATAAACCAATGGACCATAATGCACAGATGCTAAAATAGGAACAAAAATCAATGCCGCCTCCTTAAAAAATTCCTTTTCTTTCGAAAATGACAATTATACCATTTACAGAGTCCACAAGCATGTTTCAATTAAGGTACTCCTGACTACACTCCCTGCAAAGTGAAAATGTTATTGCAAAATTGTTCGCAGCTTTAAATACCTCTTTTTGCTCAAACAGTGAGTTTTGAACCTCAAATTAATCACAGAGAGCTGTGATGAGATGTCACCACCAAAAACCAACCATGGTGAACAAGAGGCAGCTTCTGTTTTAACTTTTTAACAGCTTGTCAACTTGTTCCCGCATACAAAATGTCCTTTCATAGTTATGATATGGGGAGGGCCAAGTTAAGCCCTGTATGTTGATTTATGGTAAATTTCTCACGCTCAAAAGGTTCCCTATTCTCGACCTTTTCATGCATAAACAACCCACAAAACAGACATTGTTAATACTTCCTCATGACACTCTCACTGCTAACCACTCAATCAGTCTCTTTGACATCTGCGGAAAATCACCACATCACTCAAACGTGGGAAAGCACAGGTAGATGCCGCGTGCACAGGCAAGGACGCGGTGAGTTGGAAGCAAATGTCAAGCCACTAACAAACAATGGCTGACAATCAACGGTGAAATTTGGTTGAAGAATGGTGGAGCTTGTGGCTATTTATTCAGGATTTTGAAAAATGATATGGCTTAATGATTTTTGACAAAAGGAGGTATGACCAGTACAACCCTAGTCCATGTCCACAGAAGGCTGACCACTGCAACTCCGAGTTTTTCCAAAACTCTGGAGTGTCGATCGGTTTTTTGGCCGTGTGGGGACCGCATTCGGTAGGTTTAAACGCCAGAGTTTATCGAGGTCTAAGCGGGTTTATCCCCCTAAAAAACTAGGGGTAAAACTCAAACTCCAATAAACACTCCGAGTGTTTTGGAGGTGGTGTGCCGTGGTGGACGCTCGGGGGTTGTGAGCGGAGGTGACCTCGCAAGGTTATCTTTTTTGGACAAATTCCTGTGTTTGAATACACGCGCGAAAGTGCACGGCTTCCGGTCTGGTGACTTCGGGTCTATACTCCGTATGAGCAACGAGGAGAAGGTCAGGGGGGTGATTCAGAGTTTCGGCCATCGTTGATGGAGTAATTTGTAGTGAAGTTAAAAAGAATTGGATTTAATTTACCTCTGGAGTTTCAAACCTTTGGAGTTTGTGACCGTGTGACAGGCTCTATCTTTGGTAAGGAAGGAGCGCAGGTATAATAGGAGGGCCGTTCCCATTCAGTAAAGGGCAGGGTGGTGAACAAGGAGGAAGGTAATACTAATACAATAACAAAGTGGTGTTTTGTTGATGAGGCCAATTTGGATGTTTGCTTGGCATAAAACTGATCGAAAAACATCACCATCACATATGGTGCATTTTGAGAACACACGCTTGAAATAAGATACTTTAATTGGAATCTCAAATGCAGGAATTCAAATGACAGCTTGGTTTTGGTGCACTCACATCCCACTTGTAAAACACTTTGCGTAGACAAACCAATCACAAAAGAACCCATTTGAAACAACTGCGAGGAATGCCCACACACACCACACGATCTGAATTCAATCAACTAAATAGTGTCCCGCTTAGCTAAAAACATTCCACAGGCCATTTTTGCTTTGATACAAATTGCTAGATTAAGATATATGGAAAAACGAAAAAAGTCTCCCCGTGCATCGTTGTGGGTCCCATTCCAGTCTATTTTATCTCCGCAGGCTACCAGCAAAATAGATACCCTGCGTGTGTCCATGTTTCAAGCTGTTATTTATCTTTCAACCACAGCCCCATCCCAGAGGGTGTATGAGTCAATCCCACAATGCACCCGTTTTTGGAAATTTCACCTCAAACAGAGGTCATGTGATCCCACAAAATTCCTATTATTAACACATCAAATCCTGACTTCTATTGCTCATTTTCGCCCACACAGCATTAGTACTTAAGGAGTTTAGCATGATTATGACATTAATGAGTCTTAAACTTTTGAAAACCCCTGTTCTCCCTAAGTACGACATAAGTTTTGTACAGTACAGTATAGGCACTTGTGCAATGCATTTGGGATTGATTCAAAACAAACACAGCCCCATCCTAAAGGTCTATTCTTGTTATGACAAGATGTTCCCACAAGGGTTTAACAAATAGGGCTAATATAAAAATCCATTCTTTAACCATATCTTCAAGTCATACCTTACCGCCTAAGGTTCCAGTTAGATCTTGAAAAATTGTGGAAAGTTTAAACAAAATTCCCAACTATTCACTCCACTGTGAAAATTCATACCAAGTTTTAGTCTCAGACTTGGAGGCGAGAAAGGCAAACAAATTGGATGGATATAAATTATCTATCAGGTTAACAATGATAGCTATCTTCATTTTTAAAGAATAGAATGATGGGTTTTAATAATTAATATTCTTAATGAACCATTTGGTGCTGAAACTCAGGAGCCCAACGTTGAGTAAAGGCTTGCGTATATAAGCATTTTAACTTAAGAAAATAAGAGAAACGAAATAAGAGAACGAAGGACTATCTACTCAACGTAGTACACTTTGGTTCCGCTGTCCCAAAGGGGTTGTAAGATGGCAAGTTTTCCATGTGCCAAACATACATTCAATACAAAGAAGGGCCTACATGGATGTTTAACACCATAAACCTGCTTCGTGTATGGACATATTTTGACAGTGATTACAACTAATGAGGACTGAGGGTATAAAGTCACCATTTTGTGCTTTACCATGGTTGTTATACACAAAATAGGTTCTAGGAAATATGCAGTGTGTAATAATGTCCCCACCAACTCCACATGACCCCAAGATGAACCTCTGACCCCACATGTTAAGGCAGTTCCCAGACTCCACTCTTGCCAAGTCTTTCAAATTCATCAATGTTTTGACCTTAAAAACAACTGAAAACATGGTTCTCTTTTTGCCCCATCCATCCAGACATCCAAATAATCTATCCATATGCCCTTCCAAAATATTGTTCCAATTACACTTGTTATATCACTGGAATTAAGAATAATTAAAAGTGGCAAAATTCTGTGGGTTACACATGAACAAACATTACAAACTGAAATTGATGCAATTTGTATTAAACACGCAGGCGTTTCTCACTTAACTTGTGAAGACAAAGATTTCTACAAGTGTAACAGCCTTTCTATCAAAACCAAATGTGTATAGATTCAAGTCTGGCCAGGCCATACTGGGTGAGCTTGTTAGGAGTTAACAAGCAAGTTCCAAAATTAGCACAACTTTCATTTACACAATTCTTCAAATTGCCCTTTTTCCCAGCACAATGCATCACATGCACCCGGCTTTGCAAACACTGCGTCATCGGCGTTGCCATGGAAACAGATGACCAAGCTCAGACAGATCAATTTCAGTTGACCAACCAAACAAAAACACTTGAGTGCAGGATTTCAGCACTTGAAATGCCAGTTTGTTTTTTTAAGATATTCCAAGGGACTCTCAACATGGGTCCCATGGTTTCAAATACCTCACTACAACTAGAGGTGGGCTATAGAAGGTCAATGTTTCAGATCACTTCAAACACAGGCTCATTTGATGACTTTAATCACCCTGATCACACTTTCGAGGATAAAAATGAAAAAAGTGCGAAAACCAGGGTGCCCCATCGAAAAATCCAAAATGGCCGCCAAATTGTCAAAAATTTGATTTTTGACCATAACTCGGTTATTTTTTGCTCAATTTGCTTAATTTTGGTGGCAATACCCATGTTTTGGGGTATTAGGAATCATTTTTTTTTTTTTTTTTTTTTAAACACTTGAGTGCAGGATTTCAGCACTTGAAATGCCAGTTTGTTTTTTTAAGATATTCCAAGGGACTCTCAACATGGGTCCCATGGTTTCAAATACCTCACTACAACCAAAAACTCATAAATGTGAAATTTCCATGTAAGATCTTGTGTTAGTGTTCACATATTGTTCCAAATTCTTTAAACCAGTCCATTATCCGTCATAATAATCACAACCATTAATTACAGTCTAACTGTTAGTCTCTGGCTCCACATGTTAACATGAACAAGATTAAGTACTGACAAAAAACCCTGAAATACCATTTATACCAAGTAAGAAGATAAGAACTATGCAATAAGCCTTGGAATCCAACAAACATCTTAAAGGTGCACTTCATGATTTTGTGCACCCCTTTCATTCCATATGATGCACACATTCTTTGTGCTTATTTAGTTTCTAAACAAATACAACATATGAAATGTTTTGACAACAGCTTCACATATGCATTACGTTGTGAACTGACAAAGTCGCATCTAATTGGATTCCTAAATCTGGACTCCTCTTCTTACCCCGACCATGAACATAATCCGGAGAGGGGTCACAGAGAAACAGTCACAGGGATCTTGTCCTAACAATATCATGGCGACATTCAATCATTAATGTGCTCTGCAATGCTGACGATGCAGCGGGCATATCTGTCAAGAGTGATATGAACTTGGGAAAATGTGGCATTGATGGATGGGTGTGAGGAAGGGCAATATGCACTGGATGGAAGACATAAAATGATAGCATAGCTGATAGTAAAACTGGGTGCATTAATTCCAATCCCATCATGCATTGCATTGTACCTGTATTTTACTGTACAATACACATCAGTAGTTGGGTTTAACTTGTGTTTAAAATTTCTAAGAACTTCCAGACCTTTCAAAATACAAGTCAAACAGAAATAACATTTCTCTGGTAAAAAGTTCTCAAGTCTGGATTTTTTTACAATTGGAAATACTAGCCTTTGTGTATAAGTCACATGACCTTGTCAAGCTAAAATTGCAAAAGCAGAATGCATTATGGGATAGGTAAAATACCTCCTCTGAGAGTAAAAGGAGCTGTTTAGATATCAGGTGAGTTCAGCAGTTCATTAATTTGGATGGGTGTAATCTTGGGTTTGGAGAATAACTTGAGGGAAAAGGTTCTGGATGAGAGTCCTGGTGCAGTCTGCCCAGACTGGAATTAGGGCTAGAATGAATATTATTTAAGGTGAAACTTGGGGGTTAACTAGGATTGGATATGAGTTAATTAACACCTACAATGTACCGTGATAGGTTGTGCTTGGGATTAGAGTTTGGTCTTGAACTTTGCGAGTCAGTTTAGGAAATGAAGGAGTTCAAAGAAGCCAAAAAGGTTAAGGTTGGAGATCAGACTAGTGAGCACTCTAGCATTATTTTAGGATGTTTTATTTAAAGGTCCATGGCCCGATTGCTAATAGCCTCGTCCCCAGAAGCTCCAGATTTTACCTAGTGGTCAACTTTTTTGCATCCAGATAAAGCTACATATTTCTCATTTACCCTGTGAAATCTTAGAGCTAAATGATGTTTGGTTCGGAAGTTATGAGCGAAAATGTGCTTCATTTTGGTCGACCAATATTAATTTTACACGGTACTCTATGGGGCTTACAAAATCACGTTTTTAGATCTCGCATCAAAACGGATTGAAATATCGGCGCGAAACTTTACAGATGGGGTTTTGGAGTGAAGGCCGATCTATTAAGATGAAAATTTCATATCCTTAAATCGGGCCATCCTCCTTTAAAGGTGCTTTTTGGGTGTATGAGGTTTGAGGCTGTATGAGGTTTAATACAAGTTAGAGTATGAAGAGGTTTGCTTGACAAGTGATAAATTGCATCATCCATCATGCCTAAACCAAGACTATCAGTATCAGCCAAGGGGAAAATCCTGGTCAAATCCATGCAAGATAAAATATACCAGTAAGGCAGTAGCACACTTTTGACGCATTATCTACAGACAGAGAAACAAAAATTGGCCCAGTTGTCTCTTTCCATATCGTTGTGGATTCTTCACCATTTCTGACATTTCAATGTGCAACTTCCAGAAAGAATAGCAAGATTATTTCCAATGTTATTATTCCATTCATGTCATCTCAGTATAAACAGTCTATCGGTTCCAAGCTTGACTTCCATATTCTCCATTCACACCATTTAACACAACAATAGTCCACCATCTTCTTCCACAATCAATATCATGAACTCCTCAAAGTGCCACCTGTTTGTTCAGGACTTCACATTTGGTACCTTTCCTGTTGTACAACTTGCATGCAGTGGTCACAAAGCACAAACTGACGCAAACTATGCTTTCTCTGCATCTCACATGGCGTATACTTATTACCAACCAAACCGAAACCCTAGCCACATGTAATTCCTTCGCACATGGCCTAATCATGCATACTTGCATTAAACCACCATGGACTTCCTCCTATCCTCATTCCTGGCATTGGTTTACATACAACATGGTCAACAATCCCACTGTTTGTGGCTCTGTTTTTATTTCCACTACAGTAGTTCCCAACTTGACAAATATATCCATCATTATTACAGTCCCTATCCCCAGGGCACAGTACAATGACCCCATACACCCATACTAACAAAAACTGACACTGGGTATGAGGTATGATTCCCAGTGTGCAAAGGTCAGTTTTTAGGTTCACATACTAGGTTTGGGCCACTGAACTGTGGACTAGGAGATTAGATTAAATGGCAGGTATCAGTATTGAAAGCAATTCTGTCATAAAAAACATTGCACTTGGCTCTGGATAAACATGGAAGAAAACGCCTATAGAAGAGGATAAGATGAGCATCGTTTATAACATCTGATGGGTTGTTTGTCCTCAAAAGACGCTGATGCCAATCGCATCATCCTCTCGAGTTCTCAGGTATCCATGCTTCAGCAGCATATTAATGATTTTTTCTCAAGTGCAAGATGGAATGTGATAATGTGCTTCGTTAAAAATAATGTTGCCACTTGAAATTTTTCACAACTTTCTCTGCAACAAGAGTAACTAATATGACAAAACATCTTGTCAACATAAGATGGGTGGCTTGCAGACCCTCATCCCGACTTGCTTCTGGGAGGAGCCTAGCACTCTACCAATTCACAAGACTAAGTTTACATTGTAGTTTGTATCTACAACAACTGCACAACCAGAACTTTCCTCCCTGTAGTTGAGTGTATCCATTGGAAACCCACCCTATGGCATGAAGGAACCACAGCCATATTTTTATCAGTGAGTTGTTGGTTTAGGTCCGACGTTATAAACAGACAAATACCAATAGGCCCCCAATACACTGACTGGGAGATGCTGGCACACTGAGTTACACACCGGTAGGAGTCACGCTAGTCTCCTGCAAATGCTTGGACGTGCTAACACAGGCTCCCTGTACATTATCTGGAACATTCCCCGCGTTAAGGATAACAATGAACAGAATTTCCCTGGTCTAGTATTTGAACACACAATGAATACATATATCAGAGATTTACTGTGAAAACTCTTCAGATCTAGGATTTGGAGTTAAGGGACAGCTTTGTAAGCACAGAAAGCTTGTATTAGCCTTAAAAAAACTTAATTGGAGTATGGAGTGACTATTGACCGACAATCGCTGTGAAGAACACCCATAAAAGGACATAACACATCATCCATCATCACTATAGACATGAACATTAAACTACTTACACTCCCTCCATAAATGACAGAAAGGAACTTGGACATTTGTACCAATTAACCAAACCGGGGCCAACTAGCAATTTCCCCCACCACCCACCATCATGACGATATCCCTCACAGAATTGTACACAATAAAGACAAATTCACACTTCTCTTCACTAACACAGTAACATCATTGGGTGGGTGGACTAACTGACAACTACACTCAAACCCTTCACTGATTTCTTGTTTGTTAACTTGTTCTTCTTATTGTTTGTTCTTTAAACCCTTTCAATCCTGATGCTTATGAATAGGTTTTCCACAAATCAGTGTTTTTTGAGATGGCTTCCTAAATGACCTGCTGTCATTTGGGTAGCCCTCTCAAAAAACCATATTGACCACCACCAGGTTTGTAATTTGAAGAGTATTTCATCCAAATCTAATTTGCTCATAAAAATTACAGTATCTTTTTGCTTTAAGACTCCGTTCAATTTGGGGCTCATGTGTTATCGATGCACCTCTACTCTACCCCTAAGCAATCGTGTTATATCGCTTTTTAGAACTGGAAATGAAATGAGGTAGGCTATGGGAGGCAAGGCAATGTTGATGAAATTGCGCTCCAGAGTGTTACATTCGTGCTGAAATACGTGCGGGATTGTGAATGTCTCACACATGTAGAAACATTTATGCCTTATTTGGAGCTGTCCAAAACAACTGTGACATGGAAATAAAGTAGATGGGTACTTGTGACAAAACGTTTCAAAATCCCCATAAAATTTCTTTATACCTCGTTGATATTACCAATGACTACCTCCACATTCTAATCACAAAACTTGGGCATATCCTACCATCCCTTCGCATATCCTCATCACGCGCGACAAAATAAAACATGCAATAACACACAGATTATGGAGGCTTTGAGAGACGAATGCGATGACAAACATGCGACGACAATCCATGTTTCAACAACCAGGACGACATCACGATAGCCAATGCCAACGTTCTTATCTATACATGAAAGGCAATATAGCACTGAACTGTGGTAGTGGGGAGATGAGGTTGAGAGCTGGTTCAAATATGACAAATCCAATATGGAAAGCAATCGTCAAAATGTAGACTTCTCAGCAACCGAATTTGTATTCATGGCGTGATATAACGATGTGAGAATGTTATACAATCAAACTACTAAAATTCCTCATGGAAGGCAAGAATCTGGCTACCCAAATCCAGATTATAAAGTCGGGAGTAATACCACTACAACTAACTCTCAATAGACAAGCTTAAAGGTGGGTAGTGTTCAAGTGTGGAACGCTTGGTAGTTTTAATTCCTTCCTATTAGTACCATATTTTGGATGTTTTTACAGAATGGTGGTTTAAATTTTGCTGTAGAAGTAGTACTAGAAAGAGATAATTGTTAAAACATTCATTAATATGCCCAACTTGATCCTATGTAATAACTTCCAACAACAACAAAAAAACTAAGTACATACCTAATTCCGAGGTAAGAAATGGAATTCTAATGTAAATCCTAGGAATATAACAACATTTCTCTACAACTGCAAATTATAAATTTTCCTTTATCAGCCGTATTTATATTGAGTAATATAAGCCTGACAGTTGTGACATTTAATTTCCACAGCAATACATTTTGTAGGAAAGATCTCTCATCATCAAATGCAGGTATTTCATAAACAGTGGAATAGTTTTGATACATGTATGATTTGAATGCTCAATCAATCACAAACACATTAATTACGCCCACCAATACAGGAGTTTCCTTTCTCGAACAGAATTCCAACAAAGTTGAGCATGCATTGCAGCTACATTCTTTCCAACAGGTATTTGCCTCCGTGAAATATATAGTAGTTGCATTCTTGAAAGCATCACCACCATGTAGATCCGAACCCCTGATCTCTCAAATATGCACTGGGTCAAACTCATCACAACAAACACAATATTATCCCACATGATCCCTTCCTGACAGCAAATACAGCACAGTGCATTGACAACAATGGTGTACAATTCAAATTGATTCCTGGCAAGAACTGGGAATTGAACCAAACACCACTGCACATCAACAATATGTGAAGATACAGCATGTACGGTAGTACTGGTAAATACCACTTTCTCATCATGATGTCATAGTATTCTTCCCATCTTTTTTATGTCTTGTTGTAGACCTTCAAAAATTGAGGTGGAAGACACTTGAATTCTGAATCACCTTACTTCATCACTACATACATTAGTATCTGTTAGCTCCCACACTTCACAAGACAAGCTTCAACTCATAAATGAACCAGGTTTTCTTCTGGTCCCTGATTTTTGACCAGGTTTTTACCATGGGAACAAACAAACCATTATCATGCATCACAGCGGGTGGACACCAGACTCCCTGAGATGATCCAGTTTCACTTCAACTCTTGTACTTATCTAAACCAGGTTATGCTACACACCCCTGGGTAGCAGACTTTAACTTGGACTTGGGACTAGTGATGGACAAACAATTCATTGTTCACCAATCTACTACCCATTATTGTATCAATAGTTTCTTATCCTCAATAACTCTTAGTAATTTTCAATAAAATCTTAAATAATCAAATAATACAATGATTACTTTGAAATTTATTATCCAAACCACTCAGCTCTACCTCAGGTAAGCCAATGATACCTGCTGTGGCCCAATAATAGTCATGGCCATTAGAAACACTAGCTCTTCTTGATTGGACAATTAGTAGGCAACCCTGAATTTAAGCCCTAGGGAAGGGGTTGGTGATAGGGTAAGGGATACTCTTAATCTCAGGTCATGACAATATGGTCATTGCCCCCAAGCCAAAAAATTACAATTTACTGGAATTAGGTGGCGCTTCAATTGTGCTATTTTGTGAAATAAAATCTTTCAAAATAAATGTCTGTGTCCTTTATAATTGGAAACAAGTGGAATCACAATATCCCTTGTGACTGGTTTTGTTTTGGGCATCAAAGTATACCCCATAGTTTGTTTTTTTCCTTCATGTTTTCATGCTGATGGTTAAGTGGAATGCAGGCATATGGATTTTAAGGGATTCTGTATTCTAGTATAAAATTATTAAGAACGAAGCTGGAATTGCAAAACCTGTTGGACTCTGCCAAGGTGATATGGGCATAAAGTGATTGCTTGGCAAAGACATAGAGGGCACTATTATACCACAGATAAAGCAACATGCGATGACTTTCTTAAGCTTTAACAACTTCCCAAATTTTCAACTTGTTACGGTTGAAATTTTGCAGTGTAACAAAAGTAAAATTTTAAAAATACGGGGAGTAAAACTTACATCCCCTTCGGGTTGTCTTGTATCTGAACCGAAAACAGACAACACACAATGGACATTTTGTTCCATTCTGTGTGCAAATTCCTTCGAAAATTTTGTATAGCAGTTTTTGATAATTTTATCATAAATGGGATGCCTTATATATTTAGCATTGTAAAAAATGCTATACAAGCCAAAATTTGTGTAGCAGTTACTTCAAGATGGGTAGCTTTTTGCTATGCTAAACAGGGGAATTTGCACACTTGACTCAACTTCCATTACAACATTCCACTCCCTAAATCACAACATCCACCAAAATACTACTTGGTGCCATTCATGAATGAAGGATCTCATGGAAATTATAAATTATTATGAACCAAATCTGTGTTGGAAATTTGTAGCAAACTGATGACTCGGGTAGAGCCGCTATGGATAAAACGATGCAATTGCCACTCGTAAGTTAAACAGACATGGCCAGGAAATGACTGTTCCATTCATATCTACCCCATCGGTTTGCATCTGCAGCAAGCTGTGTACAGCATTGCAGATGACAAATTACACCCTCATCAAAATTCTGCACCATTACCATGGCAATGGAAAAAAGGTGGGAAATTACAAACTGAGAAGACAAGAAATTCTAAGAAGTTGGGCTTGTTGGAACAGATTCTAACCCCCACATTTTCTTTTGAAAGGTTTTAATTTATTTTTAATCCTTGCTTTTGTTTATTTATTGATTATGAAATTCAGTTGGGGTCCTTGGTTAATATATTTGGGTTGATGGTGGCTTACTCTTCTTCAAATTTTGAGATCTCTGCACATCTCCCTTAACCCAACCATCTTACCCCCCCCCAAAAAAGAGGGTATTAAATATTTTTTCCAGAATACTGTACAGCTCTTCCTAGTGCAGTAGTGAAAACTTTTTTTAAAACACTATACTAAATTGGGAGTATTTTTGTCAGAATTCTTGTGTCCTATTAAAGGGGGATGGCCCAATTTAAGGATATGAAGTTTTCATCTTGATAGATTGGCCTCACTCCAAAACCCCATCTGTAAAGTTTCGCGCCGATATTTCAACCCGTTTTGATGTGAGAGCTAAAAACGTGATTTTGTAAGCCCCATAGCGTACTGTGTAAAATTAATATTGGGCGCGCCAAACTATGTCACATTTTTGCGCATAACTTCCAAACCAAACATCCTTTGACTCTAAGATTTTACAGGGTAACTGAGAAAAATAGTGGCTTTCTTCTGATACCAAAATGTTGATCACTTCTGGTAAAATCTGGGGGTTCTGGGGACGAGGCTATTAGCGATCGGGCCATGGACCTTTAATAAATAATGGTTGATGTATATCTCGAAATTTAAAATGATGGGACATTTCCTTGAACAAAGAATAACATTCCAGATGGACCCGCACTGGTTTCAGTCTGCAAACACCATTGCTTTGAACACACACACAATGGCCAGCATACAGAAGTTTGAGCACCTAAAATGTCTGCAAATGTCACTTCTAAAGCTAAAGTGGCTTGCAAATGTCACTTTGAACATCCAAGTCTATAGCTTGCAAACATTACTTTGAGCACCCAAAATTGCCTGATCACATCACATTGAGCACCCAAAATGGCCTGTCAACATCACTTTGAGCATCCCTTAATGTCCTGCACACATTGCATCAAATCAAACATTCCTCTCCTTTCGATTAAGGTTACAGAGTCAAAGTGACACTCATATCTGGACCAATTTCCAAGAAAGGGCGACCCATTCAGACACCAATGGCCCCATTTTTTAGCTAACTTTTGCCAATGGCCAATTTCGGCACTGTAATATTCGGGTTTTTAACATAAAACGACAGGAATTTCAGCCAATTTCAGTAGAGGGGTTCGACAAAATTTGAACAAAATAATATACACTTTACCAAAATTAACATGAAGAATTGGTCATTGAGATTTCGAGGGCTGTTCATCTTTGTGGCAGGATAGGGCCTTCTTCTGTAATTGTATCCCCAACCCCAAGCATTTCACATCCTTCTTACCAACAGTCTTGGAGTGTTTTATCGCTTATTAAACAAAATATGTAACTTAAGCAGTTATCACAAAGAGCAAACATTTTTTCACTTGCCTACCCCACTAAGCCCATGATACCTGTGCTATTCATCACTCTAATAAATTAAATCATTGCATGCTGTACAATACTCTACAGAGAGCAAATAAATCCTTTTGTCTCAGGTTGCGACTGCATTAAGAATGAAATTGCTCTCGCTACCTGAGACACGAGGACGATGGAGTACATTACATCTACCTCAATGAGCAAATTAATTTTGCAAAAACAAAAACATGACATCCCCGCACAAAACTATCAAAAGCACATCAATCAGAGCAAAGGAAAAGGAAGCTTTAGAAACCAAGTGAGCACATCGTGTCCTGTTTCGGTTCAAACAGTGTCGGGTTATGACCACCATCATTCATGGACGTGGAGCTGGAGATGACATCACGGTTTGTACAGCTAAGTGTGTTACACACAGCGTTTGAGTGGAGGTCTCAGTGAGACACCATGTGTATAGGTACAATTTTGTTCTTTCTTAATGCCTATGTATATACAAACTTCAGGCCATTGAAGAAACTATAAAAATACAGATGGGCAATATCCGCCACTGCCACCATCACAACATGGTTTCCCATTTGATGGTAATATATTGCACTAACAATTGAAAAAAAGAATTAAAATTGGTGTCCCTTGGGTAAATAAAATATTAGTTATACAGATGAAACCAATGGAGTAAATAAAATCTAGATCACTAACAAAATTGTAGTATGAAAAAATTTGTTTTTCCAAGCATCTATCAGGCAACATACGTGTAAAAATAAGTCTGCGAAACACAGCAAATCAAGACTAACAGTACTTCCACATTGTGGAAGAGATTATTTACTTTCAATTGATTGATCGTTGGGTAAGGATTGCAAAGTAAAAAATATCCTTACTTTCTGCATTCTTCACTTCTATGAATGTTAAAGCATAACAGCACATTTTTGAAGGGGCGCCCCCAATTTTCAAATTGATATTTTTGCCAGTTTATGTGTAAATTGTTAGAAACTATCATCACTGCGATGAGATGCTCAAAAATACGTATTTATCATAAATAAGCGATTTTGGTCATTACAATTGGGATCCCAGGTTGACTTAACGGCAGAGCAGGATGCTCTAGATTACTTCTTCCATGATGAAAAGTGCCACCTCAATAAAAATGACCTCTAACTTGACATGCCTTACCCAATCAAACAACTAATGGGATGAGAGTAGACATGTACATGGCGCTATTTTTCCCCGTGGAAGTTTGTTTCCAGCAGCTGTTGAATTAAATTATTATCGAGATCTCCGATATATTATTCTAAAATAATTATTCTAATTCAAAATTCTTCGTTTGCAGACAAACATTTCGAGCTAACCCATTCACAGGTATATTTACTAGCCCGTCCAAATGCAACCGTGTAAATCTCAAATATTTGAAAAATTGGGGGCGCTCTTCAAACAATGTGCTATTATTGCTTGAATACATAAATATGTAGTTGAACCCTTCACAAATATCTCTCACCAAGGCACCAAATCAACGAAATATCAGAAAAGGGAGAATGTGGATCATACCATTGACATGTAAAACCTTGTTTTTTTCTATGGTTTTCTGTTTCTACAATTGTTTAGGTGTGGCAACTTTTCTTTTTGTACACCTTGTGTATCCAAACTCATATGGATATTAGAAAGATAATTTGATCTCTGTAGATGTGATATACTTTCCTTGTGCTAACAAGTTGCCGTGCCAAACTCTTATAACATACACTAACATAGGTAGAGGGAATTTCAAGTGGATTGTCATTCCGCTTGTGCAAGTGATAATTGCAGAAGTCCCTATTTATGGCAACTTTGGAATATTTTGCAGTGGATCTTTGCTTGGATTTTGGACATTTTTAAGGATGTAATAAGAAGCATAAAAAATTAATGCAAATTAGTACTTAATTAGCATATTTTTATGCCCAAAATCTAATAGGTCCGAGAACTCATCAACTTGCTTCTTTCCACAAGTTACATCATTGTAAGCCCTTACGAACTCCAGATAAATCGGGTATACAACGTGGGTTAACATTTTTATATCACGTTACACTAACCGACGGACGCTGCTCATTTCAAAGCACCCTTCCGAACTCGTTCGGCGGGGACCAACAAGTCCATGAATCGATCACAAAGGAAACTAACAAGAAATAACAAGATGCAATTCTGTGCAATCTAAAATAATAAGGAGTAGTTAATCATTTTGTCCTGGACGTTTTTTTTTTTTTTTTTTACATGTCATTTTGAAAGTACCCAATCCCAGTTCTCCAATCATCAAACCACCATGGCACACATGAAATGTATTATCTTTCCATGCACATATGACAGGCAGGGCGACTTACATCTGGCATGAGGTTGTTCGCTGAAGTCCCATAAGCACAACACGCAAGCTCAGCATTCTCCACCCAGAAACAAAGTATTTGCGAAGGTTATCCTACCCGATAAGACCCTGCAAGCCAACAAAGCCCTACGGTGTCCGTGTGACACCCACAATTCCTTGCAGGCTCTTCGCTTTAGAAGATTGCCGCCGCATCAATGCAGTGTGTTTTAATTATATCCCTGCCGTGTGACTAATAGCTCACCAGGTGTTGCGGTAGTAGGACTGTGGGCCTCAACAAAATATCAACTTGTGTCTTGTGAAAATTGGCTTCACTTTCATCACAGCCAAATATGATTTTTATGCCCCAGAGCTGATTTTGTCATTCTTCAAATTTGGTTCAAAAAGATATCGCCTACTACCCAACTAAAAGTGACTTCACAAAACGGTTTTTGATAGAAATTGATAGTTTTATTAGATTTTTTTTGTTAGTATTGATTACATTATGTTAGTCAATGGCAATCTTCCTCCCGAGGCCTTTCTTCTTATCGGGCAACGTCCCATTTCAGTGATCAACATGAAGTTGGGTTAAATACTTTGTAATTTGCTAGAGTGGGCGTGTAAAATTAAAGCTTTAATCTGATATTATTTTAACAATACCTACCAAACCAAAATCCTCCTCATAAAAACCCTACATCAAGAAGCAAATTACTTCCATAGAAATCAAGGCCAGCCGAAAAATGCTATTCTGACCTCACCCATAATCTTTTTTTCTTTTAAGGCCATTTTTTTTTTTTTTCTAGTGCCTATGGAGATGCATAGCATGAGTATTTGGTTTGGCGTTCCATGTCACAAGCACTGGATAACAAGACTTGACATTTTCCATTGCAGAAGAATGTCAACCAAGGATTTGGCTAATATTTTGTTTTAAGATTGTATCACTATAGGACCAAATTATTGTCTGTCCATTTCCAGCCAGAACTACAAAACTATGAATTACACAATTAAAGAAGATTGAATTTGCCACGCAAGATTAGAAACCCTACTATCTTCTAAGACCCAAACTGTTTTTCAGATGATATACAATTCTTAATTTTTTTTTAAGGTTAAGTCAGGGGACGAAGCATGGATCACAATGTCCTTTATTTTTAAAAAAAATAACCCACAATATTTTTTCACAATTTTTGAAAAGTCTGGATGAGGGCAAATAAAAAGCTTTTCCACTTCCAAAATAATGTGGCTCTATCTTACTTTTTTTTTTAATGAAGATTTTTTTTTTTTTTTTTTTTTTTTTTTTTTAAAATCACACAATTACACCCAATTATCATTTTTCTGTTCAAAATGGTAAAAGTAGAATTTTTGGCATGTGAACAAGACTAGACTAATTTGCCAATATTTCATTTAGAGTCAGTACTAAACAATGAAAATTTACAAGAGATTTTATCCCCAAACTTAAGACTTTACAATCTTTAGACTTGGGTCAAAAGCCCTGACTTAAGTGCTATCTGCGTGAAATAGCAATCTACAGGGCTTGAAATTATTAATATTTTCCAAAGAGGAGTTTGCACAAACATAATCTTGTAGAACACCAAATCCTAATGGGACAATAGCAATCTAATTTCGCCACTGTGCTTTGGTGCACCCCCAGAGAGGTATATACTATTAAATGTTACTTGCACTCTAGTAATTCTATGTCATTACAATCATTAATACTGATATGAATGCAATCAACTTGAAAAAATTCTATTGACAGGACATGCTTCTCCTTTTCCATCTAATCAGGTGACAAAAGCTTGAGTTATACCGTTGTTAATTCTACCAGTTGCTCCCCCCATTCTACAACATCTACAAAAATCAACAAAAGACTTGGTCAGTTACATTGAGAGATATCCACATCGAAGGGCACAATGAAACTCGTGTGATTAATCTCACAAATCAATATTTGCCATGCAAGGGGGGAACAGCAGGATTAAATGGTCCAGGACACGGATGAGTAGACCATTTCTTAATTTCTTACATTTTGTACTCAACAGTATCTGATCATATCGCAACACAGATTGTAAAGTGAACATCGGGAAAGTGTTAAATTTCAAGGATAAATATACCCCAAAACTACAGGGCCTTCTCCTGTTTCGCGAACGCGTATCAAGATGCTGGAGTTGGATTGACCCCGTTAATGAGTCAAGTAAACAAGTTGTAAACACAGCTCACACGTGGGCTAATCGCACCGCACACTCAAGCTATCTCTCCATGTCGGTTTCTTTGGCTGGTAAACTTGAATAAGATTTTGTTCTGATTCACTCCTGTCGGTACGGTCCCGATGGTGCACCCTCGACAAACAAGGCATTATTATGTAATTTGAAGGCACCCAAATCAAGAAAAATTATTGCCATATTGATACAGCACGTACGACGCATATAACGAGAGTCAACTGTTAAGTATGCAAGAAAACGGGCAACGCGCACGGCCCGTTCCACGTGACGATCATGACGCGTATTGAGACGCGTATGGTTACTCGGACGTCCTTCTGGGTCACGTGCAGTGCGATAATCACTTTCATTTGGGAATTTCATTTTGAATGCTTGTCCAAAACAATGATTATTATGCCCAATTTTTATCAATATACGGGTTCTCATTTACTGCTTCATGCAGATTTTACATTGATACCAAATACATTACTATGACTGAAACCATTTTGGTGGTATATAAGTATTGTTTAAAGCATGGGTCCAGGGACCTGTAAAGAGGAAAATAACCTGGAATACAGCATAATATCATTGTGAATGTTATCCTATTAAACTCAATAACTTAATCAGCTGTGTAATTGGCAGAGATTAATCTAGACATATTTTGCCAGGTTTTCTTGCTTTTAATGGGGAAGTCAGAAAGTACCACCACAATAACTTTCAACCAACTTAAATATGCAATCATTTCTTCCACATCCATGTCTCTATACACTAGGGTGACCAGGGGTTCAATTTACTGTTATTGCCCCTGATGGCGGGGGAATAGGGTTGGTGTCTATGGTCATTTGGGGAAGATTAAGACTTAGGGATTAGAACCCAGTTAATCATTGGGATAAAATTGTGGTAAAGAGGAGGAACCATTCTGAATGTTCGGAAAAATAGACACCCCTGCTAGGGTGTGGTTTACACCAATCCCAGGAAGGCCTTGCGAGAATTCTTTACTTACCACAGTATATCGGTAATAGGGAGAAAAAGTGAGAAGAATTCACATCACCTTTCAAGAAGGAGCCAAAACTTATAAAGGTAAAATGGTCATCAAGTTCAGGAAGAAGGGTCTCTGTCGAGTCCACAGGATCTTATCAAAGTGCTAGTTCCAAAGTTACATTGCATTATGGGCTTGGTTCCAAAACATCCTCTACCTCTACACAGTATTCACAAGAGGGGTTCCAGATTTTTCCTATCATCTTCAATCATGCCATGTGGCAAAAATGATCAAACTTAGGCGATGATTATTTCCCTTTTTCAAAGGGTTCGGGGAATGGGTAAATGAATTGAATGTAATGCAGGGCTACAGTGCTCTGTACTGCACCCCGCGTCAATCACACCCACGACAGCTGTCAATTCAAAACACTGTTTATCTATGTCTGAAGTCGTTCTCTTCAGGCTATGGTTTCTTGCAAGACTTCCTCCCCCTCACCATCAGGCCTAGCTGGATGGAGAAGGATTAGACATGTTTGTTTTCTTTGGGAGTTTACATGGAGACAAATGCCCACATGAAGCAATGTAAATGTTGTGTCTTCCCCTGAGACATCGAGGATGTTGAGCAATCACCAAACACGGATTGCAATCACCAAACCGGATAACCTTGAGGATTTGTGCCAAAATAGGCAAGACTAAACCTGTCAAATTTCTCTCTCCCCGGAAGATTGCACAGAACCAAAAATAGAGCAATTATTTAGTCCAAACACTTGGGTAACAGGACAAGGGAAGGATTACGATAAATCAGGAATGTCTCAAATCAATACAAGGAGATATGATGATTTTATTACTCACAAAATTCATCTTAATGGGTTAATTTCCACCTAAAAACTTATACATAAATATGAAATTTTAAGTCTACATGTCCGAAAATAGAAAAAAATATTCGCATGATGATGTCCACACAAAATCAATGATAATACTAGCGAACCATCTGGAAAACTTTTCACAGTACAGGCTCTCATATAGGTCAAACCAAACATATCTGCATTGTCAACCTAGGGGCACCAGTGTAATTCACATGGATCTAATTCAGGGTGGATTTCAGTTTGACACCATAGAATAAAGCAACTGCAATGACTATATATTCTGAAAATGCTTATTTTGACACAACAACATCATTTTGATTTTTTATTTCAGAGTTAAGTGTAAACAATTGCAAACATCCAAGATATTGCAAATTACAAGATAATTTGATAGAGGGCATAAGTGGCATGACACAGGGATTTCCCATTCCAGCATCAAGTTCAGGATACTTGGGAATATTTTTGTGAAAGTATTAAGTCAACACAATTTTGTTAGTTGATGGAGGAAGGGGAGGGCTGATCTATGGATTGGGAACATATATCAAAGTACATCAATGTACTTTCTATCCACTTCTTGAGTTGGCCACTGAGTTCATTTCATCAATTTCTCCTCAGGATCAATTTAATATTATGAAGAAGGCACTGTACATTGCCCCCATAACACAATTCAGTGAACCATTTATATTTCTTAAAAATAAAATTTTCCGAGTGTAATTATTTTTGAAAGTATGGTGCGATAACATAAGTAACCTTTCATTTTTAACAACAAAAATATTTTCTAATAGGCAAATAGTGAATTTAATTTGCAACTTTAATGACATTTAAATTGCCAATTGGGCACATAAGCCATTCACAAAAATTAACTTCCACAAACATATTGAACTTAACAATATTTTCAATATGTAAACTTTTATTCCAAAGACATTCCATGTAACTTGCATATCATGCATACCTAAACAATGCTTTAGTACAATACTGTTCAACTCTAGGTATTTTAGCAGGGGATTTTTTTTTTATGTTAACGTTTTGAAAAGTTTTTGCAGTTTGTTAAAATTCACGGGTTGAAACAAACATATATGTTTATATATAAATCTGGGACATTCACAGGGAAAGACTTTTTGATCTCAAGTTTGATACACAGAAATTACTGAATCGGATAAAAAGTACATGGATTCCAAGCCAACCACTTGCAGGTTATGTTAGCACATCCATGCCAGTAACAAAATACCAAAATATGAATTTTGATGATTCTTTCAATGTTTCAGATCAGCAAATCACTGGTTATAAGTGACCAAAATTTTCTAGAAAGTAACACAAATGCATTTCTTTCTTAACTCAGATGTTTCCTTAAAAACTTTTTGTACCTGATTTGAGAAGCTGCTAATTACAATGAAATGCTCCAGTCACTCCAAGATACAGCGAACCTGTTAGCCACCAATGCAAAAGATCTGTGTATAGCCTAGTAACATGAAGCGAAACGGAACTTGTCCCACATTTATTCTCCGACTCCTGCAAAAGGAGGGAATGACCTAAAAGTAGGTTAGCTCCCGACATATCGGGAGGAACTTGTACGGCCATCATCATTAG
Source organism: Ophioderma brevispina (assembly GCA_023653785.1). Classification (NCBI taxonomy): domain Eukaryota; kingdom Metazoa; phylum Echinodermata; class Ophiuroidea; order Amphilepidida; family Ophiodermatidae; genus Ophioderma; species Ophioderma brevispina. Next base: position 33,976 of record JAMKCH010059040.1, on the reverse strand, counting down.
CCCATGGATCACTGGCTGGGACCACCAATTTCCTTCAAGCGAAAGACGACCATCTGTCACGGTTGTGCAACATCCAAGAACTTTGCAAATTGTTCTCATTTTCAGAGGACAAGAAGTTTTGTGCAATGAGATGTGTAAAAGAACTTTACCTGTGAGAATTGTAACGAGTAGGATTTCAATGTGTACTGAAGTGATTTCTTGGTTCAGTGCCTTGTATTGGAAACCCTGAACCAAGCCCTTCATGTGAGATCCTTATATTACTTTCTATACACAAGCAGGATTGGACTTCCCACAGCACAGTGCTCACCAATTTCTCATATTTCTCTTTGCCAGGTTCCAATAAGTGTTTGAATAGTAAGAGGATGTTTAAACCCACTAATTTTTTTATCAAATATTCCTAAAAATAAAGATTATAAATTGCCTTAGTTACCATGTCTAAAAGGCAAAACAAAAGGTCTGCTTCAGAAGAATGTTATATAAGACTTGAGTGTTTCTTAGTTGTTATATTCAAAACAGCAATTTAAATTAAAACAATATTTAGTATCAATGATGTCAACTTGCAGTTAAATCAACAGAGAATGATACATTGAAATTCACACAATACTTATGTTCAAATGCAGTGACATGTGAAATGAGTACTACATTTGGTAAGTCAATATGTATGTGATCTGATGATGATATCAAAGTACTGTGAAAAGGTTGTTACAAATGTGGTGAAACAATTAACACTCAGGTTTATGATGATGCCACTGTGATAAGTGTGAAGCATGCAGGGGTAATTAAAGGTGCATTTCGTAATTCCAGCACATTCAGTTTTATTCATTATTCACTAGATATCCTTGAGAAAAGCTTATTCACAACTTTTTAGTTGATCCTGATCTTGCCGTTTTGTGTTATGAGCAATTGCTTGTTTCCCACGGTCCCATAGACAGCTGCACTGTAATTTCTATCCGTTTACGGACAGAAAATACAAAATTGCAAATTTCTTATAGATACGACCGATTTTGCACATAAGATTAGGTACACATGGAGTATTAAGACTAGTTAACGGTTCAGACGATATATAAATCTAAACTTTTTTGAGGTAAGTCGGGGGACAAGGTTGTGGATCACGAAATGCCCTTTTAACCACTTAGCGATTTTTCTTTCCCATTTATGCCTACCTATCTGCTTCACATACTGATTAAATACCAATATAATTTTGCATTTCAAAGTAGGCCATGTCTTTAATAGAACATTACAAAAAAAAATATAATTGATTGGGGGTATTACCTGCTCAAAATTATAGGGCATGCAATGTTTCCAAATTTGGCTTAATCTTGCTTAAAGTCTGTATCAGCATCAATGGCAAAATGCTAAAACCTGACTTTTTATGCAATTTACTGTATCTAGTCCAGAAAATCACTGATCATGGCTTTATATTATGAAGTGATTCTTTAAAAAAAATAATCAAAAAAAAAATAATAATAATTAAATAGAGTTAGCAATGAAATTATATGACAACTGGTAAGGTAATCAAGGTAATGATGTGCAGAAGTGAATGGTTAAACATGGTTAAACATTTTAACCAGGATTTACATGAATCAATGTAACCGGCAAAACAAATCTCCTCAAATACCAATTGCAGTCTTTTATATAATGGTTCCATGCCTGGTGGATTATAAAGCCTACTCCAAAGCTAATTCCCACCCACCATGGTGCAAAATTCTGCTTACTCCCACCCCTACCCAGTTTTATTCATAAGTCTTCTTGCCGTTATCTCTTTACAGATTTAAAGGTGCTTGTTCCATTAGTCTCTGTGGCGCCCTCAACTTACCCAAAGTAGTATCAACTTTGAAATCAAATGAGGGGTCATATTTTTCTCATTGTTGAGCTGAAAATATAGCCTTCACATTCATTTCTTTCCCAAGATGGAGACAAAGAAACTGTAATTTTAATGGTTAACCATCAATATCAGCGCAGTAGTGAATAGGGCCTTGCAATATGTATTATCATTCCTGCCATCAAACTGAAAACTAAATGTTTCCCACGATACTGGTTGGTGAATACTAAGCTCTCACATCAAGTAGAGAACATGATAAATCAGAACTAGCACCTTTAAAAAAAGAAAACACACACACTTGCAACTTAGGCATTTTAAAGTGACAAATTTCCTTTTTGAGGATATCTCTGTTAAATTAATTTGATAATTCTCTTGGGAAAAAAAGAAAGAAAGCGACTGATATGAGATGAAATGAAAAATGATGAAAATAAAAATGCAGCAAAGCACTCAACTTACAGCTATTTGTATGTCTGTCTCTGTGTGAACTCCGGCGGCTCCCTAACCAGGGTTAAAGGGGGTCACATGCAAAGAATCAAAGCACGGTATTGGTTAACAATGCAACAAAGGTTAAAAGGTTAAAGAGCTAAACTGGTTTACACACATGCAAAAATAAACTCATTGCAAAATTAAACATAGCAAAAGTTAAATAAAACAGGAGGGGGAAACACCAAAGCAGAAGATAGAAGAAAAATAAAGCTAAAGCATACCACTTACCATGTCTAACTGAACCAGCAAACTTACAGTATCGTTAGTTAACTCTCAGCCCCAGTTATTAGCTAAAAAGAGCGAGCATGCGCTGAAAGAATGTCTGTATGCCCTTGCAGCAACTTCAGGCAAACAGACTATATAAAGTTTACTTTTACCAAATTTGGTTGAGGGCAGTGTTACAGTCCAAACTTCCTCCACCAACCCCCAACCCTACACTTGAGCGAGTAAAATCTCAATTCTCTTGGCACAGTTCAGTAGCCTTCGTTCACCAATGTATTTAGAAAATAAACCCCCTGGTTTTTGGGTATGATATATGATACCCAGATCACACAAGGTCAGTTCATGTCAATGTATGTACAAATACAACCCACTGAACTGTGTCCTTGGTGGATGAGCTTATAGTAACTCATTGACCTTACAGGGAGGTGATGGATATCTGCCCAACACTGAATACACAATGTCAACCCAAAATATTGCAGAGTTCTGAAGCACCGCCACGTAACCAGATGCCGAAAACCTAATCTGTTGAACCTACTGAGGGTCAGGGGTCATCGTACCATGCCCTCCAGCGAAGAAGCCAATAACTTCGGTAGCCCATCTGTCAATGTCAGACATTCTCTCTCATCCAACGTTTTCGTTTATTTCATTTGCACTACACCCTTTAAGCAAAGTGACCCAAACCTACATTTTTGTTTCTTCCTTTCTCCCCCTTTTTTTCTTTGAATTGAATGAAAAGGAAGAAAAAGCACATTGTGTCTGCCTCAGGGATTTTGCCCAATAACTGGGGAAACAAATTGGCCATTAAATTAGGTTAAGTTCTTTTCTTTTGTGCCAAAATGCAATAAGAAGTTAGAGACACATTCTCATGTTTACAAAACATCAATCACTTACACAACTTCTAAATAAATCTTGACTACTCTACTGGAACATAGCAACCAAGACAAGTTGAGATGCCATTGCGCTTCTACTTACACCATATTTCTAATTCTAAACCTTATCTAAAATCTTGATATCTTCCCATTAATCTTTCCCTGCCGTTCTGGAAGCATCCCTTAAATTTATTCCATTTGCAATATTAGGCACACCTATAATTACTTTATAAACATGTAAATGATAAATTAAAATGTTTTCCTTTATGCATGGACCAGTGGTTACCTTCCACCCACCCCTTAAACCGCCACTTTTATCCACCGTTCAAGAAATCTCTTTGATCAAAATAGTCTTAAATTCGCACTGTGTCCTGAAAACAAGTCAAGATTCACGTGAGGTCATCCAGTTGGTTCTTGTAATCACTGTAGATTTCAAATTTACAAATTAAACTTCCGTGCAAGTTTACAACTCACAAATACTACTAAGACCAACAATTCAGTTGATACAAAAACCTCATTCTTTTAGATTAGTCGGGAGATGAAAATATGGATCATAGTGTCGATCGTTTTGCATTTTTGAGACATCTTGTACATTCCTTCTCATGTAAATTCTGTATTTGGGATGTCTACGCAAAGCTCTTAAGAACACAAAATACCAAGGAGCAATCTCTCAGTATTTTTCTCCTTCGAATACTTTGTCAATCATAACAATATTGTGTAATACATCAAAAAATAATAAACATCAAGAAGTGATTTCTAGAATTTAAAAACACTGCTCGTGACAATGCTAACAAAAAACACAACTGCCCTGTCCTCCAAATGACCCTTTTAGCATATACGCTGAGTGTATGCTACTCTTGATTCAAGCCTCCCCCCAATGTTACGCACTTAAGTAAAGACAGGAAGGGGGTAGTCAAGTCTTGTCCCTGTCTCAGTTAAAATTCATGTTTGCATTCGACGCTACTTGAATTTCCATCTACGAAACATCAATAACGCTTGCATTCAGCTGCTTAACAGTTAGCTCACAGTTGATTTAATTCATGTTATATGAGAGGGGATCCAGCAGTCACCGACCTATCCTCTTCACATCATCGTCTTGGAGACAATCTTCACGTCACTTTGCTAGCCAAATCCAAAAATAGCCATCACACAAAAATAAAAAGAGCTCAAACTTTTTAAATATTTCCTTGTGTTTTCCAAAGAATATTTCTCACAAGTGGGGAAATCAAGCACTCTGCCGTCGCTCGCATATTGAAAAGGTTAAACCAGCCGTGGGCGCAGGAAGATTGTGCATATATTCCTTCTCTAATATCATACTTATTGGATTCATAGTTTCTATTGGTATTCACGAGATGTTTTTCCTGAACATTCTGAAAGCATCGTCATACTTGATTCTGCAGTTCAATGGTCTAAATACTCATATATATAAAAAAAATCAATGTCTAATGGAGTGATCGCTATGTTATTCTGTATGCTTTCTTATATCATGTACTAATTCAAGTCATTGTTTAAATTACTATCCGGTTTGCTGTTACTTTTCCGTAACATTTTTGGTGTTGTTTACAGTAGATTTATTGTTGAAATGTAAAAGAGCAAAGTTTTGTGTTTTACGGAAAATGGAAAAAATTCACGGAATTGGGAGTTTAGAACACGTAACTTTTTGGAGAAACCTGAATGTCCTGAAAAAACCTGGGATTTTTTTTTCTCCCAATTTTTGACACAAAAGAATGGTTCAAATTCATCCTACCACTAATTTTAGTGTCAAAATGCATTAAAATCTCCTGAAATTCTGGCCCAAAATTACCTTAGTAAGCTCATATCGTCGATTTCACTCAAATCGCAGGGAAATCTAATGCAAAATTCGGCATACTTCCTGTCATGCCTGTGTGCGTGTGTGTGCTTGTTTCTGGTGTGTTTTTAGATTATTTAATGTTAATTTTTAATTTAAGAAATTGAAATGTTCCCTGGAATGGCATATTAATTATGGTTTTAATTAGAAAATGGAAAAGAAAACGGAATTGGTGATTTATAAAACAGGAAACTTTGGTCTTTATTCAAATGTATATTAGAGTTTAAATCAATTGCCACGATGCAATCCTATGGCAAACACACTGTATAGCACTACTTCATCTAAATCACAGCAACTGCTATTTATACAGATATCACAATCAGTTCACTTCTTCCATAATGGAAGCCCATTGGCACACTTTAAGTCAGTACTTAAATTGTGAATATCCAAACAGCTCTGGGACAGATTGTGACAGTCAGGGGTTAATACCCTACTCTTTACAAAACTGATTGTGATGTACATGCACATGTATTGCTCTCTGTACATGGACCGACGGCTTAACATTTACTCCATGGGACGGGGTTCTCTCATGGCTCATCTGCCCAAATGAAGCATGGGCAGGGAGGTGCCAGGGCAGTTATTACAGACAATACATTAATTATTTTTCCTGACTTGAGAAGCTCACTCACACGCCTTCTCTCTTTTAAAGTGACAGGAGGAGATTTTTTTGAGATTACTAATTTTCAAAATTGATTTATCAGTTTTGTCGACGCACCTACCGAGAATGTTATTGGACAAACAAGTACAAAAGAAAATTTGTTTAGAACTTTGTCCGCTATCGTAATCGTCCCTATAGAAAACCTTGCTTTGATTTTTTTTTTTTTTTTTTAAATTTAGAATTTTAGTACCCGAATTAGAGTCTGACCCAGAGATTTCCTGAGGAGGGCGCCCTCAATTTTCAAACAAATTGTGTTTTTTGCATATACCTAATGCTTATCCATATACTAATCACTGTGTGAAATAGCTAAGCTCAAATAGAAGGCCTTTCATATTGAAATGAAACTTTGGTCATAAATTTACGGCATCCGGGATTTGTGCTACAATAGTATCCTATGGCACTGTATACATACATGTTTACTGTATGAAAACGAAATGTATGATTGAATCTCAAACTTTGCGGAGTATTTGAGTGACTATCTTTAGTTCCAGTTGGCTATTTCTTATTAATACTCAAAACATTATATTTCAAAATCTCTGAGTCAGCCTTTAAAAGATGGCGTATTCGGCTTATTCACTTCAGGTGTATATTTTCAAAAAAAATGAGGGCGCTTCTTTGTGGAAATGTCCTCATCATATCTCTTTAACAGGTCACTCACAGAAAGAGAGAAGCGGAAAACAGTTCTGAACTATCAGCAATGTTGCCTGCTTCACCTGTTACCAACCTCTCTGAATTCTCCCCTACCAATCTCCCCTAACACTTTACATTTAAAAAGGGTAATTCTGCCACCATGATCCAAGTGTCCTGTTGAAGTTTGGGAAGAGGGGACAGCTTTTTTTGTAAATGAGTACTCATGCAACTTCCATCACAAAATGTGGCTAGAAATCCATCCTCATTGATATGTAGCGTACATACCATCTCATCACATCACATCACCCCTCCAAGAGGGGGGATGACAATAATAAGAAATTGCTTGCAAACCAGCAGAGTCTCCGCTAGCCACATATTATTACAATGTCTAGGGCAACAAGCTCAGTTTAAAGTTCAGTATAAACACTGGTAAAACCCATAATGGATTACTAATACTGTGGAATGCAGGATGACAAATGGGTCACACAGAGTGACAACTAGGCAATGTACTGTCTGTCAAAAGGTCTTAGTGCACAATACCATAATGCATTGTGATTTACAAATCGCAAACCTTGGGGTTGAGGTCCACCTACCACATGCACCCCTATTTCCAATACAGCATAGAAAATGTGGTATTCTTTTGTTCATGGATCAATTGAACAAAATTCTGCACTTCATGTACGAGTACCTGCATCGCACACTTGGCATCTATACTCTCTGTGCCAAAACTAAGCCCGCATTCCCGCCAGAAGGAACCATGACAACGCGCAAGGGAAATACAAAGATGCGTGTTACACGCAGCAAATACACGTGCATTATGTAGATGCCTATTTCAGAAAAGGAACTGTGATGGTGACTATAAATCTCTATCATATTAGTACTTGATTTATTTTTAGTAGATTTTGTGGTCTTGTGGCTGTTCGAATTGTTAAGCACTTTTTGTCCCCAAGTATCATATGTGCGTAGTTTGTAAACATTTAAATGCATGATGGATTGTCGTAAGTACCTTTGTTTAATGCACTGTAGTCAAAAGGTCTTAACTGCTTATTGCCTGTGCTCTTCATCTTTCAAAGAGTTCAATCAATGAGGCCCCTGAGAATATGAGTTCCGTAAGTCGGACACCCATTCCACTTCCTCCTTTTGTCATGTTTAGCTGCTAACTTGTATCGCAAGCCAGCCTAACGACCACATACTTGGGAGTCGCTACTAATTGGTTAGCTGTTGGATTCTCTGAAGCACGTCAATGAATCTGTTATAAGTGAAATTTTCTCAAGAGGGTTTTTAATTTTTTGCCGAATTTCGTCGAGTGAACCTAAAACGCAAAAATACAAACTCACGAAAATAACTTTTTTCCAATAGATTTTGTATTGCATGAGTCAATAACCGTGAAATTAAATTCTGCACGTATTTGGCAAAACCGTTACAAAAATCGCGAAAATATCTGTACCTAAAATTTCCACTTATACAGTACTTATCTTACAAGTCTGACTTTGAGTTCCGGCTTCATTGATGTTTTTGAAAGCATGCGCAACACCCTATCATGCACCAGATATGTGCTAAAAATAACACACACATACATACACACACACAACACTCACAGATTCGTGAACCCTTTCCTATCCCGCAAGTACAGAAATTATTTGATGTTGAATCTTCCTTATCTAGGGTAATAAAGTTGACATTTTAATGGCAAATCCCGGGCGTCATCAAACAATCTACAATCCTTAAAATTGTTTGAAATATTGCTCACTTCCTTAATCCCAATTCTGTATTATTCCAATCATTCCATTCCAGATTGAAACGACAACAAAAGTTCCCTGGATTTTTTTTAAAAATCAATCCAGTAATATTACCATCTTAAAAATATCTCTATTACAGTTTGCTCAAAGGCTAAAAAACCCAACCCCTCAGTTTTGCATTAAACACACTCTAAAATTGTACTTTCTAAACACCAACCCACATAACCATTAACACACCTATACCAATGGCCTATGGCCCTATTGCTGATTAATTTTCCTATTTCTGACACAGAGAAGAGTACCCCAGGTGTTTACACAACCAACTCACAAAGCCTCATACACCAGAAGTCAAGACACCTCCACATACACACCTGCAACAACACACTGATACATTTGGCTTCTAGGGACTGTGAATGACACCCCTAAGTAATAGAAGTCAACTGCACAGTAATAATTGTATATGATGTCCAATGAACTGTTGACACTAGGACATGAGACTACAGAGTTGGAAATATGCAAAGGTCAGAATTCTCTTCACTTCCAGTATTCTGAAAACTGGTTTTGTTGTGATTATGGAGTCATGAAGATAAATGTGATCTGACACACATGCACACAAAAAGACTAAATGGAATACTTAGGATCTATATTCAGATTTGTTCTATTCACCAACTAAAATGGGGTTACAAAAGTTGGCCCTGCAGTGTAAAAAGTACCTTTATATCCTGTACTAGACAAACCCTGCCATTCAGATGGGATTTTCATTCCTGTTTTCTGAGAAGGATGTATCTCTTCTATTTTGAGGACTACAGAAACAGAACTGCGAGAGCATGAATGTCCCGATTCTGGAATTATATTCGATTCAACTTATGTAAAATGTCAGTGCTTTCATGTGTCCCTGCTCAAAAATAAGTCCGTTTTCTTATGTATACATGTCTCACCCTGAGTACTTTTATTCATAACTTTAGGCAATTATTTTTGGGAAGTCCACCCTTTGAAGAATCTCTGAGGAGTTAATGAGTTACCCTTTGAGAAAGAAAGACATTTTTTCAACCTTTGGAAGTACAACTCTATTGGTATCGAACCTGGTGAGCATATTCCACCTGGAGCCCACTACCTCATGGCCGACCTAAGGTTTCCCTGCAGATGTGGGGCTAACCTGGAAGCAGATCAGGACACTACTTGTGGTTGTGGAACAGCACCACAGACAATAAACATCTATTGGTCTGCCCACTTGTGCAAGTGAACACAGACGTGATATAGTGTCTTTCATTGGACCGTTACAAAGAGTGTTAGGACATAGGCCACATTTTGTAATATGGTCTTTTAACACGGTGTCATTCCGACAGATCTGTGGGAGGATCTTTGGCATGAACTAAGTAATCAGCCACTGTTGAAGTGACAATGCACTGTTGAAGTAGCCAGATGTTGTGTACCCATCCATAGCTAGATCATAACTGAGAACTACTCACAGCGTTTGGACACGATAATCAGCGCCAACATACAATCTGAAAGATACGCAAACTTTTGTAATTTCTTCTAAACACTATAACGCAACATCCAAAACTTACTTCCAAATAAAATCAGTCTCTAAAAAGTCTATAGCCTTGTGAGAAGCAACTCAGTCACTTTTTAAGTTAAAAGCATCATCTAGCATTTGGGAGGATAAAAGGTGCTAAAATAGGCTATAATCTATTTGTTATTTTCATTCCCTTGCAGTAACACATGCAAAACATTTAACTCTGGTATAGTTAGTGTTTTAACCATTGTGCCTTTGTACCTTTAAGCGATAGTTTTACCGACCTGCTTGTATCTCAGGTCTTCAGGAATGTTTCGACATTGAAATAACCTAAAGCACAAGTTGAACTGTGTAATTCACTGAAGAGTATTTCCAGCTCACAGCTGTTTGACCCATCATACAAATCGTCTCTTTTAATCCTTGAGCAATTTTTAGCAGTGGCGACACAAGTTTAACAACTGATATAAGAGGATAAAATGCAAGAGCACTTATTCTGCAAAAATCAATAAAATCCATTGGTGGGGAATCTTGCCAATAGGCCTACAAAGGTGTTGATTTGTATTGTTATAGCGCCCCTCTATATGCCCATTCACCGTAGAGATACGTGTTGAACTAGAACTTTTAAGAAAAATCATATTTGTCCACAATGAAGTTTTGTCAAATTACACAGGATGAAGAGCTCTATTGGAATAAATAATCCAAATTAGTAGTTCAAATGTGTCGCCGTTGATATTTTTTGTGTTATTCCTGGTTTTGTTTATAATAAATGAAGACTTCAAACAGCTGTGGGGCTATCCCTGAAGAAAACACGAGGGTTGAAGCAAGATGTGGAAGTTTTTGTCTAACCTGCTATCGTCTCTGCAAGGCGGATAATCACATCTGATGAAACTTACCTCTTCTTTGAAACTAATAACCGATTTCTGTTTCTGTTTGTCAGTCTCCATCTAGCTTGTCTTGGCTGCCTCCTGTAAATTTGGCCTAGCAAATAAAAAACGAAAACAGAAAAATTGTGTAATTAAAGTGCCACGATTAAATCATGAAAGATTGTGTTGACCAGTCCAAAGCAGTCTTTTTAATGTACAAATAGACATGATTAATTGGCATCTAAGTCCAGTTCTACATGCAACTGTAAGAAGTTTGTTTATTCATCTTTGTCAAATGAATTACTACAGCTTCGAATAAGAAAAAATATTCAAAGGTCCATGGGCCCTCAACTTGAAAATTTACGAGTCCTCACTAATTTCAAAGGGTGCCAATACATGATAACAGTTGGTAAATCTGAGTTGATAATTTTTTAAGAGTCCACAGGACCCTCAAGGTAAACAAGTTAAGAGTCCTCGTGGGTCCTTGGGTATTTGAAGCGAGGAAGCGTCTTATTTCGAACGCTGATTACTCCACTCGGCAATCTGTCACTGAAACCATGTTATATGATTGATGTGGTACTGGAATTCTTTTGTTCCAAGATCATTCATATGTTTGGATGATTATCTCCCGCATTCAATGAATATTGTATCTAGCTCTTTCAAGGCAGACACTTTTTTTCTATTTTGTGCTCAAATTAAGGCCACCTATTAAGTACATGTAATGCTATTGATTACCCTCACACCAAAGATAACAGTTTAGTCATTTAAACTTAACGGCCATTTTTACACTTTGTGGGGTGCTGAAAGAGAAGCCTTTTTTTTTCACAAATGTGACCTTTTTCCACAGATTCACCCCCCCCGGCACACCACCCCCCCAAAAAAAGGGGATTTGGCAAAAGTGGACCTTTTTTACCAAAATATTAACTTTTTTGACAAAAAAAAACATAAAAACCCCAATTTTTGGCTCTCTCCACTTGCAAATAGTCTCCTAAGTAAGTGCATAGCAGACAAGTGTGCTGTTATTTGAAGAGGTGCAACGGTGATGTATGTGTCAGAGATGGCAATATATTTAAATGAATTTGGTTCTCGATTTGAAGTCTACAAACGTTGATCAATCACAGAAATTGATCATTCACCTATGAGTGCTACCTGCAGTTTGATCACCATGAAACTAATGTCATGTTGTGAGCCAATCAGTAAAACATGGTAAGAATGGTGATAGGGCTGAAAAGGACCAGAGCTTAAAGCGGCACTGGCACATTTTCACAAAATATGAAATTTCTTCAATTTGCTCTCAAATGATAGTCTAGGCCATTGGAAGAATAGAGATATATTTTACACATAAAAATAACATACCCCAAAACAGATAGGGACATTAATATGAGGATAAAGACATCCAGGTAATTACTTTAATCAACAAATGTGTATATTACATGAATATGTTTGACTCATACTCACTGATATTAAAACCACAAAGGTTATAGACCGATCAAACAGTGTGCATAGCGTGGGAAACATGCATACGACATGCATGTTCTTGTGTTAAACGCCATTTTCGTCGTCTGCTGAATTAACGTCGCCGGCGACGTTTAATTATAAAATCGTTCTGTTTACCCATAAGGAAACTGATTTGGTCTTAACACTTACTGTGCTCAAGTGATCGAGATCTCGATCAATACATGTGGCAGGTATTATAAAATGCTGCCTTTGTGTGCATTAGAGGTGTTAATCATTTCGGGTGAGGGCTTTTGTATATAAAAGCCTTACAACCATGCAAAAATATCGATTTTGAAAAAATCTTGAGGCGCACTATTTTTCAAATGTGCCAGTGTCTCTTTAAATATTTAAAAGCTGCATTTCAACTATTTATTGAAATCAATGTATGAAAACTCTTGCCAATGCCACATGTATAGGAACTTTAAAACAAGACCACCCAAACCACAACACACCTGGGGAATTATATCCATACATTACATTCTAGAAAATGCAATATAGCAAATCGTCGAGACAACTATAAATCCAGTCCTTGGAGCCCACTCCTCAAGGGCCGACCTAAGGTTTCCCTGCAGATGTGGGGCTACCTGGAAGCAGATCAGGACACTACTTGGGGTTGTGGAACAGTCACCACGACAATAAACATTATTGGTCTGCGCCTTGTGGCAAGTGAAACAAAGACGTGATAAGTGTATTTCATGGGACCGGTAATACAAAGAGTGGTAAGGACAAATGACAACATTTTGTAATATGGTTCTTTACACGGTGTCAGGTCCGACAGATTGGTGGAGGATCTTGGCCCATGAACTAAGTATCAGCCACTGTTTGAAGAGTGACAGGAGGCACTGTGTTGAAGTAGCCAGATGTTGTACCCATCCATTTAGCTTAGATCATAACTGAGAACTACTCACAGCGTTTGGACACGATCAGCAGCAGCAAACAGACAATCTGACAGATACTGCAAACTTTTATCATTCTAAACAACTATAACGGCAACATCCAAAACCTTATTCCAAATCAAATTGCTATGTCTCTTAAAATAGGCTATAGCCGTGTGAGAAGCCAATCCAGTACTTTAAGTTTAAAGCTTGTCTCAGCATTTTGGGAGTGATAAAAGGTGCTAACAATAGGCGATAATTATTGTTATTTTCAGTCCCTTTGCAGTAACACACATGCAAAAACAGGTACAGCGGGATAGTTACGCGGCTTAACTTAGTGGTGCCTGTGTAACTTTTAGCGAAGTTTTACCGACCTGCGTATCTCAGTCTTCAGGGAAAGTGTCGAAACTGGAAATAATTCCTAAAGCACAAGTGAACTGTGTTTGTAATTCACTGAAGAGTATTTCCAGGCTACATCTGTTTGATCTCCCATCATACAAAATCGTCTATTTGTATCCTTAGAGCCAATGTTTAAGCCTTGGCGACACAATTTTAGCAACTGATATAAGTAGGTACAAGAGCTACACTCTGAAAAAAAATTCAGAAAATCCTTGTGGGAATCTTGCCCATATAGGAATACCAAAGGGGTAGATTTTTGTTGGCGGTTTATAGCGCACTCTAATGCGCATGTCTCCGTTTTAGGAGAGACGTGTGTGACTAGAATTTTGGTAAGGGAAAATCATATTTGTCCACAAGGGAAATTTTGTAAAAATTTACACAGGATGAAGAGCTCCGTGGAATAATATAATCCCAAAATTAGTTGTCAAAAATGTGTTCGCCGTTGATATTTTTTTGGTTTTAGTTCTGGTTTTGTTATAATAAATGAGACTTTAAACAGCTGGGGGCTATCCTGAAGAAACACGAGGGCGGGGAAGGGAAGGGAAGAGCAGAGATGTGTGGAAGTTTTGTCTACATGTACTCTGTCTCTGCAAGGCAGGATCATCTACATCTGAAGTGGACTTACCTCTTCTTGAACTAATAAACGATTCTGTTATCTGTTGTGTCAGTCACTCTAGCGTGTCTTGGCTGCGTCCTGTATTGGAACTGCCAATAAAAAACGAAAACAGGAAAAATTGCGTAATAAAATTCCACGATTAGAATCATGAAAGATTGTGTTGACCAGGTCCAACTCAGCTCTCTTTAATGTAAAATAGACAGGATTTGGGGGGATTCTACGTCCCGTTCTACATGCACTGTAATAAGTTTGTTATTGCTTGTCTTGTCATACGTAGTTACTACAGGGGCCTCTGCGAATAAGAAGAAAAAATACTCCGAAGGTCCATGGGACCCTCAACTTGAAAAAGTTACGAGTCCTCAACTAATTTTCAGGGTGCCCCAGAACAGGGATAACAGTTGGGAAATCTGGAAGTGATAATTGTTTTTAAGATTCCCATGGACACTCAAGGTAAACAGTTAAGGTCCTGTGGGGTCCTGGGGTATTTGTTTGAGCGAGGGGATAGGAAAGCGCCTTAATCGAAGCTGATTTCCTAACTCGGCAATCGGGCACTTGCTGCAAACCAGTATATATGATTGTGTGGGTACTGATGATACTTGTTCCTTAAGAGCATCATAGGGTTATGATATCTCCAGCATTGCAATGAATATTGTATCAGCTCTTCATCAGGCCGAACTTTTTTGCTATTTGGCTCAATAAGCACATATGAAGACCAGTAATGCTTACTGGTTACATCACACCAAAGATAACAGTTTGACGCATTTTAAACTAGGGACCGTTTGTTAATTTCAGTGAATGTGCTGGTGAGAGGCATTTTTTTTTTTCAAAAATTTGAAATTTTGTGCCACAAATTTCAACCCCCCCCCCCCCAAAAAAAGAGGGGGGGAGTTGGGCAAAAGGAGTGCAACGTGGACCCTTTTGTACAAGGAATATTAACTTTTTGCAAAAAAAAAAACAAAAAACCCCATTTTTTGGCTCTCTCCAGCGGCAATAGTCTCCTAAAGTAAGGGCATAGCAGACAAGTGTGCGTTATTTGAAGAGGTGCAACGGTGATGTATGTGTCAGAGATGGCAATATATTTAAAATGAATTGGGTTCCGATTTTGAATCTACAAACGCTGATCAATCCACAGAAAATTGATCATTCACATAATGATGTATACCTGCAGTTTGATCCACCATGATGAAGACAAGTCATGTTGGGAGCCAATCAGTAAAAGTTGTATGTAAAACACGGTAAGCAATGGATAAGAATGGTGATAGGGCTGAAAAAGGACCCGAGAGCTTCTTTTTAAAGCGGGCACTGGAAACATCTTCACAAATATGAAATTCAATTTGCTCTCAAATGATAGTCTAGGCCACTGCAGGGCTACAAGTGAACCGCCTTGCAAAAATATGAGGGACTAAATTACTAGGGCCAAAAAAAAACAGAAATAGGGAAAATATAGGGAAAAACACGCAAAATTATAGTGGAAAATATAGGAATTGGTGTATTTTCCCTTGGAGACTGGGTGCATCATGTATATCAACAGCAATGGTAATTCATTAGAAAGATATGTGCCAACATTTGCACTGTCTCTGGCTGTGTTGGACTATACATAATATTCCCATGTTTGGGTAATAAATAATGGAGGGGGGGGGGAATAGCTCTTTCTGACAGGCATATCCCTATTTGCAGTGTTTGAGGAATCCAGGTTTCCTGAAGAGTGTAATGTAATTATTTCAAGCAAGTCTTGAAGTTTTGCCTCATGTTGAGTGTTGACCCAATATCTATAGGTCAAAGAAGTGTTGTTTTGTGGGGAAAAATTGCAATAAGTTTTTCTAAAAGTCTTATTGTAATTTATTCATTTTAATTCATGTTAATTTCATGTTTAATTATTCATTTTGGGATACATTGGAAACCTTACACTTCACAGTGGAGCGAAAATTGTCATTGCCTTCCTGCCTATCTTCTGGGCAAACACAAAAGTTGTGTTATTTTAAAGTGTTAATAGCCTTCCTCTTTGCCCTCTACTTTTTATGCACAACAGGTTTTTGTATAAACTCTGTCAGTATCAGCACTGAATTCCCATTGACAAACCAGATGTCATGTATCCATACCAAGGAGTTGCATTTGAATTTTTTCTCAAAATTATGGCAAGGTTCATATGGGTCATTTAATGTCAATCTGTTAATCTTAGCCAGTAGTTCGTGTTGAGCAAAATTTGGGGCATTTTACATGTTTTAACAAAAAGGTATAAAGGGTAATGTAGGGGTTATTAAAGGGTTCAATCTGTTGAGACACTCTGTATAATCTTGGGCAGTGGTTCTTCTGAGATTATTGAGATAATACCTGCATGTTTTTGTAAGGAAAACTGCATTTGACCTATTTTACAACAGGCGGTTCTCGATTACACAAGTCTCGCCTGCGTTCGCGCGTAATTGTAAGACCAAAAATGCAGCACCCCACACAGAGTGGCAATCTGTGCGAGTCCAGGGGGTCCCAAAAAGTTGTGCAAGCAGATAACTCCAAATTGTCTGAACTAGTTTACTTCCCACTATTTCATTTTCGACACTCACCCTAGGGGTCACAAACATTTCCATTGTGGAGATATTAATCTTGCAAGTTGAAATTTCCCTCCCCAACGAGCATAAGTCAGAGATTTTTATGAGTAGCACCCCCCGGTTTGCACCCCGGGTTTGCATTTACTGTATTCTTTACTTCCTGCTCTTTCATGTGACACCACCCCAGGGGTCACAATTTTCCAGTTGGAGATATAATCATGAGAAGTCCTCAACAAGATCATTACTAAGATGTGTAGGAGTAGCACCCCGGGTTTGCCATTTTGATAGTATCGTAACCTCCACTCCTATTTACACCACCCTAGGGTCACAACTTTTTCCGTTGTGGAGATATAAATCTTGAAAAGTCCACCCACATGGAGCACAAGTAAGTAATGTTTAGTAGTAGCACACCCGAGGAGTTTGCATGTTCATAGTATTCTATACTTCTCACTCTTTCATTTGATAGCACCATAGAGGTCACAACATCTTCCGTTTGGGCGATATTAATCTTGAAAGGTCACCCCCAAACATAATCACAACCAAGAGATGGTTAGGGTAGCACACCGGTTTTGCATTTATTGTATTCCTTATTCGCGTTTCATTTGACACACCCAGGTACACAACATTTCCATTGTAGAAGAATAATCATGAAAAGTCATGCACAATCCCTTAAACTTCAATAAATGTAGTTAAAAATAAAAATTATTCAATTGCAACACTATTGTGAAAAAAAAAATCATGTGGAACACATTTAAATTTGAGTCGCTACGGGGTCCAGAAAGCAGTGAAATGCAGTGAAAGCACATTTGCGTTATGTTTCACTTTTTTTCCAAGAGTGAAACAGTCAGGCAACCCAAAAGACAACCAGAACTAGAAAAAATCATTTCAATGAAAACATGGGGCACTGATCTAGCTATATGATGGTATGTAATACTTGTTGTGGTTACTCCCCTTTTTGATAAGTCTTCTGTGTTGTACCACCTGTTTGTAAACTACCAAATCACACACAGCCTATAATGCCAAATAAAACCATGCTAAACTCATTTATTGTAAGGGTAACAAAACTGCCTGAATGTCAAATTCTTTTTGAACGGGTAGATTTACCCAATGCCAGATTGACAACATGAGAAAATTTGGTTGAATATGAGCCAAGCATTTAGTTAGTTGAAATTTAAAAAAAATACAAATGTATTATGATTTTATTGTAAAATATCCCACAGTGCATTTTGACCACAATTATGATTCCCAATATAGTAGTCTCATGCAGCGAAGGAATTTTGCATAATCCCATGTACATTTCAAGCGATACAGCAATTACGAATATTGTAATTAGATCAACTTGCATCAAACAGCCCTTATTGATTCCACTTGGCACTTTGACCGACATGTGATAATACAAAAAGATGTACGGCATAGACGTCTCATGTAGCGAAGGTAAGTGTTGCATATCCAATGTAGCGATTTCAGTGACACAAGCAATTATGCATATTTAAATTAGATCAATTGTGTGTCAAAAAATGCCCCTGTAATCGGGCCCACATGCACTTTGACCATTTGATTCACCCAAAGAGCATGGCATAGTATTCTTCATGCAGCGAAGGAATTTTGCCTATACGATGTACGGTTCAGATGCTACAGTAAGTACGCATATTTAAGTAGCTCATTGCATACCAAGAGATGGTATCACACACGTTCAAATGCAGACAAAAGATGCGCACCATGAGGCTTTCATGCAGAGTGAAGGAATTTTCTGTCTTATCAATGACCGCTTTAAAAATTAAGAATTACGCTGTTTTTTGAAATCTCATTAAGCCAATTTGCATATATTAATACTGTGGCCCGAAATACGCTCCGAAAAATCTCACCATCACAGTTCGAGAAACGTCTCCAGCCCCCCGCTCCCATCCAACAAGTAGTACATCATTTAACGCCTTACAGAACTCCAGGAAAAACTTTGTAGTACACAAGTCCTCGCGGGAAAAACAATGTTCGTTAATTCTGGCAAATTAGATATTAATTTGCATGATTTTCCGCCCTCCCAAAACTCTAATCAGGTCGAGTAAGAGACTCGGGTGTGGACCCGCTTCTTTCCACCAATTGGTTACATCATCATAGCCCTTACGGAACTTCATATAAATCGTACACAAGCCCGTGAACACGGAAGTCAGGCAGAAGGCAGAGACAGACAGACCAGACAGACAGTCCGGAAGACAGACAGACAGACAGACAGAAAGTGATTACTAAGTCTCTTGCCGAACAAAGTTCAGGCGAGACAAAAATAGGTGATGAAAGATCACATAGGGCTCATTAGAGGTCATCGGGGTCCAACCGAAATGAGTTTTCGGACGGTTATTTTTTTTTAGCAAGTGTGATGAGTCAGAGAAACCTTACTTGCACCTGAACATGACATTTAATAGTTTAACCAAATTAGTTCAAAAGGTCAGATAGGGGTCTTAGAGATCAATCTGTGTACACACCTGGTGAATCTTAGGCAGATTCTGTTTTACAACAATATGCATTTTAATCAGCACTGCGTTATAAGAATATAAGGCAGGAGTTGCGAGAGATTTTATATAGCATCAAGGGGAATAAGAGTAGGAAAACACAAATTAAAATTTCACGATTGGCCTTGACCTTTATTTAAGCTGCCAGATATGGCATCTCACCTCATACCAAATGTGGTGTAGTAATATGGGTCCTTTGTGTTGCATAGTTGTCATTTTCGTCTAATAAAAAAAGAAATGCTCAAAAAAATCTTTAAAAAGGCCAGGATCTTCTGGGGCTTGTGGCTGAGCCCCCCCAAAAGAAACTATTATAAGAAAACTTCCTCAAATATAGGTTATCCTTTACCAAAATGAACCTTATAATGAGTTAAGGGTTTCAAGTTCAGCTGCACACCCTCAACCAAACCAAATCGTAGTAAGCCCTCCCAGGAGAAACAGTCAAATTTGCTTCAAGTGTTGGTAGTCAGAGACGCATATGAGAAGAATCATTTAAAGCAGTGGTCTATGATTTTGGACAAAAGAAATTTTCTGTTTTTAGTCCTAAACAATAAAAGATATGCTCAAAAAGGTCATTCAAAAAAATCCAGCAAGTCCTTAAGTCTGACTGCTAGAGAGTTTCAGAATATGAATTTTTGAATATATAATAAGCAAATAGTTCAACTAGACTTAAAGGATAGTTCACCTAGGGTTTAAGGGAAAGATCGCTCAATTCCAAAGTTTGGATGATTGGAATTTTTCGGTTGGATGCAGTAAACATTTGTTTTATATAACCGTCGCCATAGGATGCGTGTGATTAACAAAATTTCGGATCCGGAATTTTAAACAAAGATGTGTATTTTTATATGAAGGACTTCGATTTGAGCTTAGCTATTTCACGCAAGTGATTAGTAAATGGACAACGCATTAGGTACATGCAAAAAAAAATACAATTTGTTTGAAAATTGAGGGCGCCCTCATCGGGAAATTGAGTCAGCCTTTAAGCTTGAAAAGGGCTGACCGTTGCTCTTTAAATCAACCATGCTAATTTAAGATTGGCGATACTCATTTTGAGGCTTGTTTTAAAGGGCTCATTGCAATGAACATTAGAAATGAATGAAAGGCGGATATTTTGATTCAATCTTGTGAAAAACCAGGCAAATGAATTTCTGTGGACAACAAAATATAGGCGAATATAGGGATTTTGGAAAGGTTTAGTTTATAGGGATTTATGAGGGAGTAGGTAAAAAATCTAGGGAATATAGGAAATATAGGGCGCTTGTTAGCCTGCTCCATGGCAGAACAGAGATATATTTTACACATAAATTAACATACCCAAAACAGAGACTAGGACATTACAATGAGGATAATAAAGACAGTACATGGCTATACTTTGTTAGACCAACTTTTAAGTTTTCCATAACTTAATCAACTAAAGGTATATTGACATGAATTATGTTTGACTAGTACCTTCACTGATATTAAATCACAAAGGTTATAGACGATCAAACAGTGTACATAACGCGTGGTGGAACATGGCATACGGCCGTTGCAGGTTCTTGTGATTTTAAACGCATTTTCGTCGTCTGCTGGAATTTAACGTCGACGGGCGACGTTTTAAATTACTAAAAATCGTTCTGTTTACCCAAAGGAAGCTGATTTAGGTCTTAATCATTTGGGGTGAGGGCTTTTGTATATAAAAGCCTTAACAAACCATGCAAAATATCGATTTTGAAAAATATTGAGGGCGCGCTATTGTCAGAATGTGCCAGGTCTCTTTTTAAATATTTCAAAAAGTTGCATTTCAAACCTATGTATTGAAATCAAGGTATGTGAAAAATCTTGCCGATTGCCACAGGTA
Source organism: Ophioderma brevispina (assembly GCA_023653785.1). Taxonomy (NCBI): domain Eukaryota; kingdom Metazoa; phylum Echinodermata; class Ophiuroidea; order Amphilepidida; family Ophiodermatidae; genus Ophioderma; species Ophioderma brevispina. Next base: position 13,051 of record JAMKCH010059040.1, on the reverse strand, counting down.
TAGGACATTTAAAAAAAGAAACACGCAAACCAAAACCACCTGGGGAATTATATCCCAAATAAATGACCTTGCTAGAAAATGAAAATCAGCAGAATCGTTCGAGCACACTATTAGAAATACAGTGCATGAAAGACAGTGCCGTTCAATGAGTATGAAAGCCGAGGGTATATCAAATAAGCCAGAATAGGGGATTTGCTCAATTCTTTTAGTTGTTATACGGGCAAATACATATCAGCTAAAGGCTTTGGTGTTCCAGTCTTAACATTAATAGTTGTAAAGTAGTTGATCAATAAAACGTAGTCATTCTAATATTAAGATCCCCATTTTACCGTTAACAGTTTCATATACTTGTCTACTCTTGTTTACACCATGAGCTACAATAAATGCTCTTCCACAAATGACAAGATTCACTAAACTGTATATGTACACGTATGCATTAACATGACTGAGCTTGGATAAATCTGGTTACCTTTAAATCACCTAAAAAACCATTATTGTTCTAAAAGACTTCTAAATACACTGAACTCACCGTGCCATTTGTGCTTGATACAACCCGATCTCAAACCCCCTTCCCTTCATTTTTACTAGAGCACAATGGCTTGCAATATTTTTTTTTATTAACACATATACACGTGCATGTGCACACACACACACACATTTTTAAACTGTTAACTTGTACGCCTGGCTTATTCAAATACAAGATCTATTTTTGGGCTATAATTACTACCTGATGACATTTTTCATGTTTCTAATATTAGAACAAAGGTTATTTAACCTATCAACTATTCTTTGTATTGGGGATAATTTTAATTGACATATTTAATGATAACCTTCTATACACTCATACATTCTTGCAATAGTTTCAAACCCCACCATTGCACTATTATTGCCAGTTGCCAGATTCAAATGTGGCTTTTCAAAGGAACACTTGTCCATGGGTCTGTGCAGATTCGGCACATGTACACTCACCCATGCAATTCACAGCACAAAAAAAAAACACATTCTACAGTAAGCCAACAAAATTGATCAACACGTAGTTTTTTTCTGAAAATTACAATGACCACTTTAAAAGAAAATTTTCAGTTTCTGGGCAAGAAAACAAAGCTTCCAACAAAGTGCCCAACAGTCTATTAAAAGAAAACCTGTATTGATCCAAACTGTCAATCATGTCAGCCGCAAATTTTTGTTTGAGATGGTCCCCTTATACATTCACACCAACCCAAGTTACTGCATATACCCAGGTTACTTTATTTTTCATTTATTTGAAACTTTCTAGCTGTCAAATTTTACACATTTTATGGGTAGCATTTTCAAAAATATTCCATCTATTACTAGCTTTCAGGTAATGTCTGCCTATCGTATGCTGGCCAAAAGTAGACCAATTTTATTCCAAGACAAAGTAATAGTGAAATGACCTCTACAAATACCTTTCACAACACAATTTTTAACACCAAAAGCTGTTAAAAGCATTTTTACTATATATTTTTGAGTTAATCCTAATAGTGCTCAACATTTTTGTTTACTTCAGCGAGAAGAGTCCATTTCCCCAGATTTTCCACACCATTGTTAATGTATTTTTTCATTAAGTTCAAAATCTCCCTCTAATCATCAATAATTCCCATAAGGAGCTTCCTAGATTCTCAACTGTTTCCGACCATGCTTAGAGGTAGTTATAATTTTGATATCTGATGAAAGGCATTCCTTTTCTCATTGTTGCCTGCTTCCTAGATTTCCAACTGTTCCCACCATGCCCAAGTACTGTAGTTATCAATTTTGATATCTGATATTTCTCAATGTTGCCTGAAATGTTCTGCCTTCCAATCCATTTCTCTCGGAAGAGACAAAAAACTGTTTTAATGGTTAACAATCAATGTTGTCGTGTTCGTCCATCAGTGACGAAGATGACCATGATCAGATAAAATAATTCAAAGGATAAAAATCCGCAAAAAGCATTGCGATGTCATGACTTGCGCATAGTAGTGAATAGGGCATTCCAATATGTATTATCACTTCTACCATCAAACCTCAAGTTTGCTTGTCCTCAAGTCCTCAAGTGTATGGTGAAGTGTCAGGCTTTCAAGTAAAGAACATGATACACTAAAATCGGAACAAACACCTTTAAAGGTTTTCTTCTGATAGAACAAACTCAATTTTGATCAGCAATGAAGGGCTAATACAAGCCTGGAAAAGTGCGGGAACTGGGAACTTGGTTCCCGGGAAATCTTCATCATGTAAATAAAGAAATACATAAGAATTGAAGGGAAATTTTGCAATCTTGAACGGAAATTTTGATTGTGTTCCAGGGGAAATTTGGCATTTTTCCAGCCCTGGGCCCCTTTAATGCATCACAAAATGGGAAAATCAAGAGCACAACCACCCAAGATTTTTGACACTCACAGCATGGGATGAATACAAGTGTGATATTTACACAACATTTGCTGAATACAACATACATTTCTGTGTACACAACAAATGTAGGAGTCGTTTACCCGACAAGAATGCGAGACAACAAAGGGCTCGCAGGCTCCAATTATGTACGCTAGATAACTCAGGCGTATTGATGACCTGTTACCTACTATAAATAATGTGGTTCAACTGAAAATGAGACTATGATTAATTTGAAGTTTGATTCAGATTTTATTGAAATGATTTTGTGAAAAATCAGACAATGGCCAACATATGTTCCTAAATCAACAGGAAACAATTTGTCAACACCCAATTAGGAATGTTGGTAGTTGAAGGACACCATCATGTTACTTTGTTGAATGATTTAGTGTCAGCCACCTGGAAATCATTCACAATTTTAAAATCATACATTTCAATTCTAAATCCACTGCAGTTTGCTTGTCCTCAAAGGTACTTGTTCCGATCGTCTTTGGGACCCCCTGGATTTACCCGGAAGTAGTATCAATTTTGACTATCCGATTAAAGGGCCATTTTTTCTCATTGTCCCCTCCTGACTTTCGAGCTTCTTCTCGTCCATTTCTTTCTCAGATACAGATATAAACTACCGTTTTATAGGTTAAACATCAACATTAGCACAGTATGAATAGGTCATCTGCACTATGCATAATCGGCGTCTTGCATCAAAACCCCAAGTTTGTTTCCCACGGTACTTGGTGGTCAGGCTCTCATATCAAATAGAGAACACGATAGAAAAAAATCGGAACAAGCACCTTTAAGCCAAAGATATAAACTCCTTACTGGGAACTAATTATGCTCTGTATCGGCTGTATCTCATAACATGTTATACACTAGCGCAAATTTTAAATAGCAGCAGCCCAAATGTTTTTGATCATTTTTACGGTTAATATAATTATGTTTTTCCATGAAACCGCTCGATATGTGCTCAATAATTACTTTATAGCAATAGCATGTATTGTATAATTTTGGTCCTTCATTAAAATATCCCTACATTTACAAACTTCCTTGCATCCAAGCCAAGTTAGTTTATCTTTTCTCAAAATATTTCAGAAATGTAGGCCTAAATGATTGTTGGGAAAGAAAATTATTGCAAATTAATTACTGTATGATCCAATACTTTCCTTTGATATAAAAAAAAATTGAGCATCAGAAAAAGAAAATGAATGAAAAAAAAGATGACATCTGTATGTGTGGCAAAAGAAAACACATTTACATGCATGAACTGCAATGATGTCCAAGCCAAGTACATACAGGTGATGGCTCCTCAACAGGAGTGAGCCGAGGGTGTATGGACTCCATCCCACAATGCATCAGTTTTGGGGGAAAGGAAATTCACCTCATGGATAATGGATCCCACAAAATCCTATTCTTAGAATTAAAACCCGGCTTTTTACACCTCATTTTTGCCACTAGTGTTAGTACTTTAGCATGATCATGAAATGTGTGGTCTTCTAGCTTTTTGTACACTTTATCCTCAAGTATTGACATCTGAGGTTTGTTTACAGTACAGTATAGGCAATTGCAATGCTTATGGGATTGGTTTCAAAACACCCTCTGGGTAGTGAGCAACAATAGTTCACTTTGGCTCAATTGACTCAATTTGTGGTTGATGCATTTTAAGCAAGTCAGTCATGAAAAACATTCAGAAGAAAATTTAATTTCAGGGTCAATTTTTTTTTTCAAAATTACTTTGGGTACGAATGGGTGTTGCAGGTAGGGTGGGAGGAAACGGTTAAAGTGGCCAATTTCTAATTCACCAGAGCCTGAGATGATAGGATGGAGTCATGTGGGTATAGGGTAGAATAGGTACAACACTGGACTGCAAAAAATTGGCCAGGTTCCCTCACAGTAGCAAGTGCGAAAGACACTTAAGATACACAAGGCGAACTAGTATTTACGCGATGGCGTAAAGATGTCCACGCGAAGGTAGCGATCACTAACATGCGTAAATGTAACTCACACACCCCACCCCCCCTCCGCAAACAACCCACAGCACCCCACCCATCACCCTGCAAACCCAAACACCCCGGCAACACACACCCAACACACTCCCAACACCACACCCTTCCCAACCACTCTGCAACACCAACCCACCCCCAAACCCGCAACACTCCCTACCTCCTCCCCAACACCCTACCCCCTCCCCAACCCCTACCCCTCCACCAACCCACTCCCATCCCCCCAACACTAATCACTCCCTCCCCAGCATCCCGCAACACCCCACAATACCCCCTCCTTAACACCTGCAACACCCCACCCCCTCCTCAAACACACTGGCAAAACACAAACACCCTCGCCAAAACCATGGTCACACCCCACCCCCTCCAACCACCCTTGCAATACCTAACCAGCTCCCACATGGACTCACCCCTCCTCTATGACATAGTAGTCTCATGTAGCGAACGCGAAGAATTTTGCCTATCCGATTTGTACGTTTCGGATACAGCAATTTACGCATATTTAATTAGCTCTATTTGCCATAACCTAAGCCGCATATTCACAGGACTTTAAAATTGCAAAGGAAGATGTGCCCCACAGATAGGGGCTTTCATTGCAGTGCAGGGAATTGGAGTATCCAATGTACCCAGTGTCCTAAAATAGCAATTACGCTGATTTTTTGCATTATTTAAGTAAGCTATTTGCATACTCATTAGCCCAAAATACATCCAAATCTAATCAGTGGAGAACTCTTCAGCCGCTTCCCCCATTCCACAAGGTACATATTATACACCCTCTGACGGAACTCCGAAAAAACTTGTACACGGCCTTGCAGGAAAATGTTCATTAAAATTATGCAAATTAGATACTATAGCATATTTTACGCCCCCAAATCTAATCAGGTCGAGAATCATCCCACCCCGCTTCTTTCACCAAGGTACATCTTGGTGACCTTACGGAAACTCCAGATAAATCGTATACAACGTGGGTTAACATTTTTATCACAGACGGCCGGACGAAAGGACGAAACGAACGACGCTGCTCATTTCATGTCCCCGTTCCGAACTCGTTCGGGGGGGGGACAATAATGGGCACAACCAGGAAACTGGTTGTGTGCGTATGTGTCTGTGTGCATGCATGTGTGTGTGCATGCATGTGTGTGTGCATGCACATGTACATATGCATGTATGTGCAGGTACAAGTATCTCTCTGGGCACATTAGCTTTTCCTTTCTTTGCCGTTTTCCCATATTTTGTGCCAATTTTCACTTGTCCTCTGTTTCTTTTCCCTTTGGTGCACCTCTTTACAAAATTCTGTTCTTTTGGCCATCCCATGCTACTTTCCACCTTAAACTTATGTTTCTTCATAAGTGTCCACGGTACGTCCATCTTCAAGATGGCAAAATGTCTTAGATTTTAGTCCAATCAATTAAAACCCATCAGCTATTATAACTCCCTTCCCAGTAAAAGCCTTTTAAAAAGGAATGGCCCCGATTTAAAGGTATGAACGTTTCATCTTGATAGATTGGCCTTCACCCCCCAAAATCCCATCTGTAAAGTTTCGCGTCCGATATTTCAAGCGTTTTGCTGTTAGAGCTAAAAACGTGATTTTGTCAGCCCATTGACACTGTGTAATTAAGATTGGTCCACCAAAATGGGGCACATTTTCGCTCGATAAACTTCCAAACCAATAATTCCCCTTTTCGCCCAAGATTTCACAGGGTAAATGAGAAAAATAATAGCGTTCTCTGATATCAAAATGTTTACCACTTCCGTAAATCTGGGGCTTCTGGGGAGAGGCTATTACGATCGGGCCATGGACCTTTAACTAAAGTTCAAAATTACAAACATTCCATATTGCAGACTGCAATCTGATTACAACAACACCAAGCAAGACAAATTGCCATCGTCGCAACATGACAGAAAATGTGATGGCCGTGTGTTTAACAGGCACGCAAAATGCCCGCAGACTCCAACAAAAAATCTAAGTCATGTATTACAACAACACACCAACTAAAATGTCACTTACACGATCATGGATCTTTATGGGTTGTGCAGATTTCATAATAGGATTAGGCTTGTCTGGCTGTGTTAACCTCCCCCTCCTACCTCCCATTATATGCTGTCACTTAGTATTAAACATTTTACTATATGACTAAATCGTGTTATACCTTAAAACTGGAAATGTTCACGCTACATTATTTTCATGCTTCAAGCAACTTCAACAAAAATTTGAACATCTATTTCTTTTGTGTACAGCTCTATCAGGGAGACCTATTAAGAGCTAAAAACAAGCAAAATTGGCAAATGTAAAAAAAAAATAATCGCAGGCAAATTTACAGTAGTGCATTCACATAAACCTACAAGCTCAACTTTTGATGGCCATTAAGTTAAAATAATTTGCGTCAAATGTCTCCTCCCACATGCAATTTTGATACGTCATTTAGTATTAAATCTCCAAGTTGTAAACAGATGATTAATGATAAACTTGGTTATAGTGCATTCAAGTTGACCTGGGACTGCTAAAACTAACAACTAAAGACAGCCAAAATATGAGTTTACATCTTATGTCCATGCTTCGCATATGGCATTTTGACCTTCTTATGTAGTATCAAAAGTTGTGGGTGACCCGACGTACCAAAATGCTGTTATGATACATTCATCAACTTAACCCATCTGAAATTGAAAATTCAAAATGGCTGAACTTGCATCAGCACTTCAGAAATCCCTAACACATGCCATTAAGGCCATTCACTTGGAATTTAAACAAACTATATGACTACAGCACAGAAATGTGTCATGGTACATTCACATCAACCCGGCCACTCTAAAATTTTTAACCAACATGGCTGAATTTGCGTCAACACGTCAACGTCCTCCTCCCACGTCCCATTACGGTCTGTCACTTGGTATTAAAACCTCTAACCAGACGACTAAATCAAAAGTGTCTTACAATATTTTTTTGTGTTGTAAAACGACCTGGACTGTGTACGTTCCACAAACATGACCGCTCAAAGCTCACAGGTAAACCTCTTTCTCTGTGCCATTACTGCCTGTCACTAAATATTATAATTCAGAGAGGATGACTAAATAACTGCCTTGAAAGTGGTTAGCACAATTTTGGACTCTCTCTCAATTTGAAGGAGCTAACTAGATGACTAAATGAAAACAGCCTTGAAGTATCTCCACTACGATCCACTATGCAATTTGCAACAAGATGACACCACTAAATCATCATAATAGCGCATCTGAATGCCAACCTTGACCTAGCTAGAGTTTTTTCACCATAGGATGGGACACAACCTTAAAGTACATATAATTAACACCAAACATTACATTCCATCTTTCACTGAACAAGGTAGAGCTACAAAATGTAATAAGCCGTTATTTCTATAACATGAAAGTTACACAGATTTAAAGACACAAGAGTTTAATTATAAAGCACACCTGCCTCAGATTTCAACTCATGCAATTTAAATTTAAAAAATTCAATCAAAAAACTTAAAAATATTTTTTTTAATAGTTAAACTCAGCGACACAATATCTCATTTGGTTTATCGTGAACAGTTTTAGTTTGGAAAGAAAGCTTGGATCCGTTTTCAATTCACATAAAAACAAAAAACACGGATGTTCTGATTCAATATTTCTTGCTTTGACTATTAACCACTACCACTGCTGCACTGGGTACCATGGGCGTGTGTGCAAGGCAGAGCTGTCATCCAGCTCACGGGTTATGAACTTATTGCGCGACTCTAACTGTACGTACCATTTTGTATTAATGCATTTATTATCTGGGAAAATACTGGTTTACAGTTTTCTATAATTATGTGTAGACTGCTGTTACAATTCGTAGTCAAATACCCAAAAACCACAACCTTTAACATGCAACAGTTCTTGCCTTTACACAACTTCCTTTTCATATCTACCAAAGATAGCCACACACTACAATTTTACATCGTAATATTTTGAGATGTACAAGAACTGACATTTTAAAGTTCACACATTAAGACCGAGACCGAGACCAAGACATTGGCACTGGTTTCGTACACCAGTGATCCCTGGTTCTATACCCAGGCAGGATAATTTTTTCTCATGTAACAGTTAATTTAATCTGAAAGTAGTATTCCTGTTTTAGAGCTGATTATCATTTTTTTCCTTGCTCTCAAAAATTACACAAGAAATTGCAAATAAGTAACACTTTCCCCAAACCTGGTCCAAAACATCAAATTGTTTTCATTCCTTAGAATAAAAAAAATCAGTGACTTTGAAAATTTGATGTTATTTTATTCATTGACAGGACATTTAGGTATTCAATTCCAATCTACAGAGCTACTAAATATATTTTTAAAACCTATCTGACAATTTTTTTTAAATTAGAGGAACTGTCTGAACAAAATCTGGGTCCCTGACACAACGCACTTATCTTACTTACAAAATTGCCTAGCGGAAACGGAGTTGTGGGACAATTGGACTCGCAGGATGGAAGTCACGGCATGGGCAAAACCTGCAGTTAAATTGGCCAATCCATGGACACACTATGGCCAATCCAATTGGGAAATAATTTTACACCGCTTTTGCTCCCATCAATCTTGTCATCCATTCTGCTACTGTCAAAGATACAATTTGTGCATGATTTAAATTTTCGCTCCAACCCTGTTCTGACTATTTTTGTTGTTAATTAACTGCAAAAACTGGTCTTTTCTTAATTACACATAGACCTGCACACTAAATTCAGATTTTTATATGTTAATAAATTTAACCCTGCTGACTACAGGTGTGAAAATTAACCTTGCGTGAAATATTCCACACAGCATGTGTGGCGTATGTATCATGTGTGTGCGTGTATTTAAACATTTGTCTGATTTGATTGTGGACTCTGCTCGATGTACAAGCGAGACCCTGTCAATCAAATCCAATTTAATATATGAATTTAGTGGTGCAAACAGTGTCGAGACAGAATACTTCCTAAGTATGTTAGCAATCTCCAAGATTTGGGTTGTTGTATTTACTGTCAGTTTGTTCATTAATCTGTTGTTCCCGTGGAGAAAATCATCTTGCAGAAAAATTGGCGAGGAGGAGGAGAGAGTCTAGGGGGGTCTACCAGATTCCACTTGTAAACATTTTCAAAATACTGTACATGGAAACTGCAAAGTGAAAAAGTAGTGAAAATGTCTAATTGTATATCCTTTCCAATCCTGTCTATTTTTTTTTTTTTTGCACAAATTATGTTACATTGTGTACATTTTCTTGATAAAAGTCTGGAATAAAAAGGTACCATTTTCTCAACAACGAAAAAAAAATGTCCTTTTCTCTGATATCAAAATTATAAATACTATTCCGAGTAAATTGGAGGGGTAAGGAGGGTCACAAGATGATCCAGAACAAAGCACCTTTAAATATCAGGTGAATTGAGTTATAGCTCACGTGAGGGTCAATGATACAATTGCAGAGGGCTGTTTTGAACCAATCCCATAATGATGCAATGGCCTACATGTTACATACTAAACAAATGAATAATTCTTAGAGATAAAGTGCTCAAGAAATTTAAGAACACCAAAATATTTTATGATGATTAAAAAATCCTTAAGAGTACTAGTGCTTTTGGTGTAAAAATGAGTGTATAAGTCATAGTTTTAATGTGTTAGAATAGGATATTGTGAGATCACATGACACACCGAGGTGTGAACTTTCCCAAAACTGGTTGCATGGTGGGAGGAGTCAATAAACCCTCTGGATACAAAGTAACACAAGATGCTCACATGATTTCAGAAATTGTGCTACACTTGTCTGGAAAATTTCTCAAACCTACAACCAATGGAAGTTTACTCACGATTCGAAATAATATTCTTACTTCAAACAAAAAATAGTTCTTTGTGGATGTATAGGCCTTTAATGGATCGTAGTAAAGCCAATTGGTTTAGAGCCAAATCTCAGTTATTAATTACTATGATAATATACAACTTGATTAGAGAGCAATGTCCAATTTCTGTACACTGGATTACTTGTATAATATAATGCCACTTCAGAAGCATCTGTCAAAAGCAGCCTCTATTTATCAATTCAAACCCATTTCTTCCTGTTGATGCTTAAAATGAAATTGTTATTTGTGATACATGATCCGTCAATAAAATCAAATTAGACCGAGCTTAATATCAGGAATGGTTCGCTATCGATAAGCGCAAAAGCCCCAGTTCTCCATCACCATGTGTATCATAATAATGCCAGTCTGAGTTGTAATCATTATCTAATAAAACACAGTGTAATCACTTCATAATATCAGATGACAGAGGAACTACAAGATAGGCTTTTTATCATGTGTACGTGTATGTAGTCCGGGGTAGCTTGCTCGCCTCGGCTTGCTTGCGTAGACTGAGTCAACTCTCTCGTCTCTCTATGGTACATTTGTACAAAATCTGAGAACACAGCCAGATGTGGCAAACTGGGGCATAAATCGAGAGTTTAGGGCAAAAAGGCCCCATCTGCAATAGCTGCCATATGTTAGATTTGGCAGGTATAACATTTAATAAGAACACAACTGACAAATGGCAGCTGCAGATGGGGCCTTCTTGCACATATCCATCAAAATTATTGCAAGCTTATAATTGAATGTAGCTGAAGTGAATTTATCAGGACATAGTCAATGCATAAAGGTGTACATTAATGTAGTCTTTTCCAAGACTTATGCAGGGCTACGTTGAATCATAATCCCAAACTGAAGCCTGTGCAGTAACTGTTCAAACAATGTAATGTGCCATATTTAAGTTTCAAAACAACATAACAGAAATCAAAATACAAACGATATGGTTTAAAAAGTGGGACACCAACAGCATCCCTCACCTGTTGTCAGTTGAGTCAATATTATCTCATCCCCAGGCACAGTTCAGTTATTGCCATTAAAACACCAGTGTATATAGAAAGTACACAGACTGTTCTCAAGTATGGTAAAATATTTCAAAGAGAAATTTGGTCAGAATTTTGGCTTAGCATAAGGCGACGAAAAAAGAAAACCCTGTTTTAGGGGCGAGCGGACCTTTCGAGTAGGGTCGGTTGGTCAGGGGAATTTTTTCTTTTTTTAATTTTTTTTCTTTTCTGGAGCTCAAAATTGGCCTAAAATAGCCCCAAAATCAGAAAAATAAAGAGAAAAAATGAAAATTTTTTACAAACAAATTTTCTAAAAAAAAATTGCCAAAATTGATAAATTTGGGCTAAAAACAGGCTGATTTTACATGATTTTTGGAAAAACTAAAAAAAAAATCTGCAAAACTGAAAAATCAGGGTCGGTCTGGCCCGTAAAACAGGGTTTTTTATTTTCGTCGCCTAACCATCATTTGCATGCGCATTTGTACTATTCCTTCCCCCCCAAAAAAAATCATAAATATACCAAGTGCAGTGAATGCTTGGTGTAATTATTGGATGATTACTTCAATTGACGATTCTGGAAATCAGCAAATGGCCAACTACATTGCTAATGTTTATCCTATCCCATTAACATCCAAGGAGCTCTGTAAAATACAGAATTTTTTTAATTGACATTTTGCCAGATTCGGGTACTGAATAAGGGGTGGAATCATTAGTTACTTCACTTTTGCATTGTAAGAAGCAAATGCTTCAAAAAGACAATTCAACCTCATACAATTTTGTTTTCAAACAAAATCTGAAACCTGACATCCCTCCTTAATTTGTATCCATAAATTCCAAATTTCGAAATTCATATTTTTAGTTTGTTTTGTTTGGTCTTGCCTTTTATCGTTTTGTTGTTTCTTTTGTTGTTTCTTATGATGTATGTTTTGTTTGTTTGCTTGCTTAGTTTGTTTTGTTGTTTGTTTTGTTTGTTTGCTTGCTTTTACTTATTTTTTTGCTTGCTTTTTGTTTGTTTGCTTACCTTGTTTATTTTGGTTTACTTGCTTTGTTTTGTTTGTTTGCTTTCATTTGTTTGCTTGTTTTGTTTGCTTTGCTTTCTTTTATTTGCTTTACTTTGCTTTGTTTTGTTTGTTTTGTTGTTTTTGTTTGTTTTGCTATTTTTGTTTGTTTGTTTTGCTGTTTGTTGTTTGTTTCTTAGCTTTTTTTCTAGCTTGAGTTATTTAGCTATTATAGCTAGGAAGATGAGCATTATAAGTAGGTATCATTACAGTAAAACAAAACGGCTAACCTCAACTAAACACAGAATACACTACCATACATATGGGACTTATTGGCACCACAAACATATCACAAAATCACAATCCTCGAACTACTTTTGTAAAAAGTCTGATACATATTTGGGTCAATCTCACTATCTGCAAGCTAATACATAAAAAGCCTGTGGCACCATGACGACAGAAAATCAGACAGCCACACACCTGATCCACAACCTAAGGGTGTTTTGAACAATCCCATAATGCAATGCAATGTGTCTATACTGTACTGTACTAAACTAGGGATAAAAAGTGTTTCCAAAAGTTTAAGAACCACAAGAAATTTCATGATCGTGCTAAAACTTCCCTAAGTAATAATGCTTTGTGGGTTAAAATGAGTGTAAAAGTCAGGGTTTTTAGGTGTTAAGAATAGGATTTGTGTGGGATCACATGACCCCATTGAAGTGAAATTTCCCAAAACTGGTGCATTGTGGGATTGACTCAATACACCCTCTCATTCACGTCCAATCATCATGTAATGACCAAATAACAGTTCTATGGTCCATCTTCATGGCT
>JAMKCH010059035.1:0-23428 GCA_023653785.1 Ophioderma brevispina | reverse complement strand
ATGTAGACATTACATCCCCATGCCCGTATCTGTGTCAACTACCAGACACTTCCAAATTGTAATGAATTCTCTTCAGATTTTTTAGCAGCTCCATATGACTTAGGAAGAAAAACAAATCATTCTGGATGCTACTTAAAGTATTGCATTCTGATTGTATACACTTTGGTTGGAAGCGGGTTATAGTAGAAAATGCATGATTCTAAAAATAATATTTTGGAAAGGCCCCAATTAAAGGTGACTCAGTTTGAAAAAATAATTTTTTTTTTTGTAGTTATAAAGGTATTGACCCGATTGCTAATAGCCGTCGTCCCCAGAAAGCCCCAGATTTATTACTAGATTCACCGGAAGTGGTCACATTTTGGTATCATAAGAAAATTACTATTTTCTCCATTTACCAGTGACATATTAGAACCAAAGCATATTTGGTTTGGAAGTTATGATGCAAAGTGCCCCCATTTTTGTCGACCAATATTAACTTTACCACAGTACTCTATGGGGCTTCTTACAAAATAATGTTTTGCTCTCACATATAAACGGATTGAAATATCAGCGCGAAACTGTACAGTTGGGGTTTTGATTGAAGGCCAATCAGTATCAAGAGGAAAATTTCATATCCTTAAATTTGGCCATTCCCCCTTTAAAATAGCCAATAATAAATAAAGAGAGTCCACTTAAAATGCTATTCCAAATTTAATATAATAAATAGCTATATAATAATAATCTTGATATAGGCGCCTAATCAGAAGGGCCTTCTGAGGCGCTTTCACATAGAAAGTAGTGAGCAATATACAAAATATCCAATACAAAACTTACAAAACTAGATTAACATTCTAATGTTAAAACAACAATGATATACATCAATTATACACAATTCAAAAAACTTTAAATAAAGTAAAAATCAAAATATGTGACAAACAGATAGAAGAGAAAAGAAAGACAACCCAGTTGCCTCCCATACTAAGAAACATATGGTGATACACCTATGAATTGTCAGATGTGAGGATCTGTGTGTATGTACCCCAGCGACATCGGTTAAGTCTTGATGATTTTGAGAGGAATTGGATTTTTTCGTTTTGGGTAGGCAATAGAGGGGGGGGGGGGGGGGGGGGGGGGGGGGGGGGGTGGGGGGGGTTTTGGCGGGGGGGGGGGGATATAAACCTACCAATAGTATACATGCATATAAAAATTCCGGATCTTGAATTTATTCAAAGTTGTATTTTCGGACATTGATTTGAGCTTCACACAGTGATTTAGTGGACAGTCATTATGTTGGCCCGAATGCAAAAAACAAAACACATTTTTATGGAAAATTGAGGGCGGCGCGGGCGCCATAATGCGAGAGAAGAGAGAATAAAAAATGTGGAAAAATAAATGCATGGTTTAAGCTTATAAATCGAACGATAAAATACAATGTCCATATAGGCCTAATACTTTAATGTAGGAACAAAAAACACATTGCAGGCCAACATACGTCTCCACCAAATAGACGTAATGGCCATGACGACCTCAAAATCTACTCAAACGGCTGACTTGTGGGTTTACGACAGTACAGAATAAACAAAGATCAATAATATCTGTGTTTAAGGTCAGACGGTGGAAGGTCATGGTACACAATATTATAGCTTATTATATGCTTAAAATCTGGGAATTTTCACAGGGAAAGGCTTTTTGATATCGGGTCGAGAATTTTGATGTATACGCCACCTATGGAAATGAAGGAAATCTGATAAAAATGTACTGCCTTGTCTTAAATACACAAATTTCAGCCAACCCTTCAGGTTATGTTAGCATACATCTATGCCAGTAGTAACAAAAATACCAAATACGCATTTGGACAAATTTTTTCGATGTTTCGGATCAGCCAAATCGTTGCTTATCCCTTAAGGCCAAAAAAAAAAAAAAATTGTTGCTTGTCCACTTCCGAATGACCGTCATTTTGCCTTTGCGAATGTAAAACTTTTTTTTTTCAAAAAAAGTTTTTTTTTTCATATGTACCCCGAAATGAAAAATACCCGTCGGAAAAAAGTCAACATGAAGAGCACAAGATCCAATCGTGTCCGATGCCCTCAAACTGAGAATTTTCCACCTCCCAGCGCCCACATTTATCAGACTACTTTGAATTGCCATGATTGGGAACACACACAACCGCGCATTCTGGAATGAGATTGTATTTTAACGATGTATCAAGATGTACGGAAATCTCTAAGCTCAATAAATATGGTATCAGAGGGGTTGCTACATGATTGATTAGGAACTACCTACTAAAGAAAACAACGGGTTTTAATTGATAGCTTCTTTTCTGACCCAGCAACCATAACCTGGGAGTTCCTCAAGGATCAATTTTAGGGCCACTTTTATTCTTATTATTATTAACGACCTCCCACTTTGTTCAAAAAGCCACAATTTATACTGTTTGCTCATCACACAAATATACTTTTCTTTCATCCTGATCCTCGTGCTCTTGAACAATTAATAAATCATGAACTTAAACTATTTCTAAACTGGTTCAAACTAAACAAATTATCGTTGAATGTTAAAAAAAGACTAACTATTGATCTTTAAAAATATAAAACACAGTAATAAACCAGGATATACTGTTGACATAAAAATAGAGACGCATTTATCCAACAAGTTCTAACTACTAAATTTCCTTGGCATATATTGATCATTATATATCCTGGATTCTCATACCAAACACATTCAAAAATTATCTCCAAATACAAGGAGTTATTCGTCAAGTTTCGACCATTTTACCACAAAAATAACTTCCTACACTTTACAATTGTCTTGTTTTACCGTACATCTCATATGGTGCTATGGCTTGGGCTGACTCTAACAACAGTGGTTAGAATTAGCTTTTCCTACTTCAGAAACTGTAATAGAAGCGTGCACCAATTCCTTGTGGTTAGCTCATACAGATTCCCTTTTCTCATCATCAAAACTAAGTCGACGACATTTACAGGCTCCAACTTGCTACCTTCATGATCAATTTAACCATAACTTACTGCAAATGATCTTCTTGAGCAGGATTTTCTTCAACTTCCATACCGCACTCATCATTATCAAACCAGGCTGCTGACAGTCCTCATATTAAAAGTTTCACATCTTGTCTGGCAAATAAGACAATAAGGAATTCAAGGGTCCCTTGCGTTGGTCTAACTTACCATCCCATTAAAAACTGCCCCCTCACTCATTTCTTTCAAAACAAAAATGAAAAAACATCTATCCGTCCTATAGTGCTGTTATCATTCTTAATTTTTTTTAATCGTCATATCTATTTTTTTTTATCCAATAGTCGGCTTGTATGTTTATTGTTTTATTTGTGAACGTCCTGTGCGTATTGTTGTTTTGTGTACTTGTGCCCCTGTTCTTGAATTTCACTGTTACATAGTTTTTGTATATTCAATCTTGAAGAGCCAGGCACCCCCACGCCCTGCGTTTAGCAGGGACCTCGTTCACCACTGGTACATCAATGGTTATCTCTAAATAATAGTATGTTACTCAAGATACCATACTACCAACCCCCCTTTTAATAAGGCAGTATCTCTTTTTGTACTTATGTTGCAATATTATTCGATTTTTGTATTTTGTACTGTCAGTTAAATCTTAATTTTTGCCAGGAAAATCCTGTAAGTTGCAGGTCGGCTGAACTTCCCTTCAGTTATTGTCTCAATGATTTATTTAAAGTATCACTTGTGTTTAATATATTTCTCAATACTTCAAAAAATTTATCACGTAACTATATATATGCACTTATTAGTATTAATCGTACATATTTTGCTGTATTGGTGATGAACAAAAATAAATATGATTGATTGAAAACACAATAGAGCGTGGTCAAATTCGCCGTGTAAAATAAAAGTAAACTGATAAACCGGTAGTGGAATGACAGTTTAATTCTTTAATACATTACAAATGCTATTTTGTATATATGTGAAAAAATAGCCAAAAATTATTTTACTTGAACGTGTTTGACGGGGCACAATATATATTGTGCGGCAAATACCCCGTGTTTTAGTTGACTTCAATATGGCGACGTCCACAGACATGATTCCGTTGGCGATCCTTGTCACATATGGAGCAAAAACTCTACGTCGAAGATCGGCAGCTTCAATCGTGATCAAAAATGTACAAGAACTGTACGAATCACTTCACGTTGAAGCTGCCGGTATCACTTGAAGGGCATATACGTTGCCGCATCTGAAACTGGCCCATGGTTCAAACCCGGTGTTCTATTGAGATGATAGATACATGGCACAGGCCAAAAATAATACTTTTCTTCTTCTAAATAGAAAGAACCGTTACAGTTATTAAATAAAAGATGGTTTTAAACCTTTCCCGAATTGTTGTTGTGTGTTGCTGTTGTCACAGGAGTGTTTGAGTATGGTCTAGCTGAAAACGTCACCTTTAAGTATTGGTACTTTTTTTTTTTTGGGCTCATGATGAATTGGAGTACCTTGCCATTATGTTCCTTTTGATTTAAACTTATTCCTCAAGGACCCCAAAATTTCAAAGAAAAAATACAAATAGTGTTTTGAATCTGTGGGCACACAGCCTGGCTCAAGTTTTCAATTACTTAAGTGCTTGTATTGTAACTACATGTTTGTAGTCATTTTGGTATCAATCAGTAAACAAGGATCTTAAATAGAAGAATAAGAAAATCCAGGTGAGTTGACATCAGCAGGGACATCAAGATGATATTGGCAAGTCCCAAAAACTTGGGTGTGCAATTTAGTTCGACAAACAATCAAAACTTGCGCCAAAATTAGGGGATCTTATCTTCAGAACTGTATTGGTCTCTTAAGGAGGACGTTTTTTTAAGTATCTATTTTTGTAAATTGCCCTTATTAAAGAGTCAACTAAGCAAATTTACAGTTTGATGCTCCCATATAGACTTCAATCTTTATGCTTTCTCCAAGGTATCATATGTGTGACACACAGCTTCATGCTACCTTTTTCTCATCAGGTAAATCAACAAGGGATCTGCTGTGTTAATCCTATCAGTATCCCATCAAGCACTGCGATTGGGAAAAGGTACACATTGGTGTATGTGATAAGGTATTAACTCCACTCACACTTAAAAAAAAAAAAATCTGATTTGCTCTTTCAATTTTGTCGCACAGGAACAGTAATTACTTTTAACAATGTGGACATGCTCTATTAGGTCTTGTGGGTTCAATTTTTACTGATCTTTTACAAGTCTTGTAGCTCAATTTTTATTTTTGTAAGCCGCCAGCAAAGTTGGCAGGACAACTCTGCTTCCGTTGTGCGTGTGTATGTGGGTGTCAACTATAAAATTTTATGGGGGGCCCAAGCTTATGTATTCTTCTACTATATTAAAGCCGAGAAGAGAAACAGCAAAAATTGTAGTTAATCCGAAGTCGTTCAGGGATGTAAGTTTTCAAGGCAATAGCCTGAATGCAGGCCCCTTTGTTACTAAAATTTAATGCCAATATTTTATTATTTTCAGCCCGTTTGTGGACTTTTTAGTCCAAATTCACGCACAGTTTCAGGCTATTCAGGCTTTACTCTTCAGACCCTCTTACACCCTGTAGATAATGTTGTAATCGTACGCATAAATACAGGGGGGGCCATCATTGATTTGCCAAGGAAGAGCATAGAAGAAAAATTCATTTTTTTTCCGGTGAAAAAAAAATTTGCATTTCCCTTCAATAAAAAACAATAATCTCCTCCATTATTTATGAAATTTTCCATTACAAAGTTGAGATCACCCTTCTTTGATTAAATTATTTTAAGCCCCTGCCCCTCATTCACAGTTTTTAGTTTCCATCTCAAACCTCTACCCCCAAACATAAGTATCCTTTCCCTCAGATTGGTTGTAATACTATCATTGTATGCCATTGGGGTTTGGGAAAGCCACCTCTGGGAAAGAAAAATGTTACCAATATAAGGATTATATCGTATTTTGACAGCGGAGAATTGTTTGCTGTTGGCAAAATGACAAGAACTTGTTCTGACACACGAAATCTCTAATTAATCCCCTATAAGTCATTTCTCCAATTTTTAAGAAGTGTTTCATAGCAAATATTTTTGTGATTTAAGCCACTGGAAAAATACAAAAATGGAAACAAACAACAAACACCCCAACAAAAAAAAAAGCAAGTAGTATGTTGCCAAAGTATTTTGTAGTATTTCAGATGCAGATTGTTTTAATACATTGTGTTCTTTTAAGATTGTTTGCCAGGAAGCAGGGAGACAGGAAGAAAGCAGGTATTCCCAGAAATAGGCCATGTGCAAAAATTATGTCCCTGTTTCGAACAAATTATTCATCATTGAGTATTTGAGTTATATTGGTTTGAATCATGATTTGTCGTTTCATGGTTGCTACAATCAAGATGATTATTTGCAGCTAACCATTCAGAAATTGTCAGTTTCTCTGGGGTAACTGAACTGACAATGGTCAATTACATGTGGATTTGATCAGGATTGGGGCAGATTTAATCTAAAGCCATTATGAATAAAATGCCATATAGCCAATAGGTGTTTGAACCCAGTACATATGTGCATGGTATGACTTGGACAACTCTTTATTGATGGTTCATACAGAATATGATTTTTCAAAAGCCTTCATACAGTGTCAAAAGCTTGAACCATGACTTCTATTTTATGACTAGATTCCCGACAACTTATCGCAGATACAAAAATGTTGCTAAGTTCCTCTATAGTGATTATTGGTACCACTTGGACGAATGCAGTTTGTGTAATCACATTTTTTTATTCTAACATTTCTACAGGACACTAAAGGAGCAAACATGATAAACGCAGATGATACAGTAAAGAATTATTCACTGCGGAGGTTTCAGAGCCAGCTGAATTGGGGCAGGGGTAGGGAAAAAAAGTCTTAGCTTCAAGAATACAAGCGCCTTAGCAGGCTATTACCAGCAGGGCACCCTGATTCTATGCCACCGGTCCCAAGTCGTTTACCTGCCTATCTCCTGGGAGTGGCTTGGGAAGCCAGCAAGTTAGCCAGAGCTGGCCATCCTGTGGTGAAGCCCAGTCTGTTATTCAGCTACGAATGTCTGGTGAGAAGGAGAAAAATCCTAGTGGTGGCGGGGAGCATGGCGGACATCAAGAAATCGGGCTACTTGAAGAAACTAAAGGTGGAAGCCTGGCGGTTTGTTGGGTTGTGTCTGTGGCCACAAATTGTGTTTGGGTGTGTGTGTGCGTTGCGTGTTTGCATGCACAGGTTGTGTATGTGTGTGTATGGTTATATGGCCTCCATTTTTGGAGTAAACTTTTAAGAATATTATTTTCATCAGTTTTATTTGAGAAGAGGTTTCTCGCCAGGACAAGTATTTTGTGTACTATAAAGAGGAGAAAGGGGAATACCCCTAGTTTGTTTTTCTAACTTGACCTGGTTTAGATTTGCACCATAAGGGAAGTGGGGCATTCCCCAAGATGAAAATTAGAAACTTGTTTATGCTTTTGAGATCAAGACATTGCAAGATCTGGGAAATTCCCCCACAAGGTTATAGTATTGAAATGATGTAATTTAGATTGTGAAAATCTGATTTGATGGTGCAAGGTCATGTTTCTGCATAAGAATGATTGTAAATGTATTATTTTAGGACTGGGATTTTTTGTGAAGTCCCGTATATATAGGAGATTAGAGCTCAAAAACAACAAGTCTAGACCGTCAGCGTTGCAATCATCCGCTATACAGTTATGGATAGCTAGTTAATCTCCGATTAATGGTGATTTTATGCTCAACACAGTGCCAGGATTTAGATATGTTCAATTCATGTGAGCAGGTGCTGTAATTATTCTATGATTGTCTTTGAATCCAAAAGTCTGGGAATCAAAATAGGAATTCCAAATTGTGGACCAGATAGAGAAATCGTGGTGTTATTTGGGACTGTGGATTTAGTTTCGTCGAGGGACTTATTTTACCTTGTTGTCTTGAACTTCTGGACAAGATTTCCTTCAGGACTGTGAAGATTCCCTTGGAATATAATACCCGAGGAATTTTGTATGAACTTCTGCGCTGTCATTTTTGGAGTCTTCGCTTGAGAGGGACATATCAATCGTTGAACTGACCGCTTTCAACACAGGACACTAGTAAACCATAAGTCATCTTAACTAAGTGGTTGTTATATGTAATTTGTTTGGACATACAAAATTCTTGAACCAAATCAAGTAACGTCATTAAAAACTGTTTATTATATATAATTTAGATCATTTGTGCACAAGGTCATTTATTTGTGTTTTGAAAGGTATTTTGACCTTAGCCGTTACGAGACGTCATAACAGAATTGGGGGCGCGTTTCCGGGATTGAATTTGAGATAAATTTGAGCCTTTTTGTTCCGAATTTACACATTAAAAGTGTGAAAAATATTGTAAACATTGTGCACATTTTAGCATACAAAATTTTTGTGTGGTATTACATGTACTATTTTGTAGTTTAGTTTGGTTCAAGGTTAGTATATTGTGTTTGTGAGAGTACAATCACAATGGTGTTTGTTCGACAGGTTCATAGGGCACAAATGGGAGAAGTTTGATGAGCTGAGAAAGCCTGAGTTAATGAAACGAGCCAAGCATTTAGGAATTGAGGCAAATGCCATGAGGAAAAAAAGATCATCAAAATAGTTTGAGTGAACAGTTTGTCCAGGAAGATGTTTGGGATAGTTATATTTGGATAGGAAAGAAGAGGTTCTGGAACAGGGCAAAAGTGATGCATTAAAGTTAAAAGAACTTGAAATCAAAAGGAATTGGAAATTAGAATTGAAAAAAGATGGAAATTGAAACAAAAGCAAAAAGAAATTGAAAATGCAAATTCACAAAGGAACAGAAAGAAGAAAAGAAATTGTTGGAAAAAGAGAAGTTGCAAAATGCAGATGCAAAATGAAATGAACAAAGGAAAGGGAAATGGAGATGAAACAGAAGAGCTAGAAAGCTCAAGGAGTTAGAAAATTGAAACAAACAGGTAGCTCATTCAGATCTTCCAAGAAATTGGTTTTTGATGCGGCGAAAAATATTGATGGTCAAAAATTTCAAGACAAGAAGAGACAAACTTTTACACTTGAGAAAAATTGCCAATAGTTGAAAGGCCCAAGGAATCGTGGACTTGCTTACTAAGTCGGAAATCGGTGTCATGGGTAAAGCCAGAGGGAAATATATTCGGCCATGTCATAGACAGAAGTAGTGATTATGACGAGGTAACGCAGCAGTGTCAAAGCATATGAATGGTGCCAGAGGCATAAGACAAATTCAGGGTATGGCCGAAAAGGATTGACCAGGACCCCTGTTGAATTTGCCAGTGTAAGGAACAAATGTTTGATGACTGGCTTCTCTCAAAAGAAGTCGGGCCAAATGTTGGTCAACTTAGGGAGTGGATGTTAGTTGAGAGTTCAAACAGTGTATAAGCCAGATATCAAAAAACATCTCCTACGGATGAAACAAATTGACAGTTGCTTGAAGGCAGCCGTTATAAAGGCCTGTAAGATTATGCATGACACACAAATAAGTCTACTAGATGCCGAGCCAAGAATTTACTAGGAACAACAAATAACAATAAGTCGGGGGCTTCTACAAATGCGTCTCATGGTAGCACTTCAGGAGGGGAAATCCCCAGGCACGGTTCCCACGAAAAGGGGAGTTAAACCCACAGTAATGGTGAATCAGAAACATGGGATGGGACCAAATACAGTTCAACGTGCAATCACTGTAAGAAGGCCAGGGACATACTAGGTCACCGGTGTTGGGAGATACACCTTGGTATCCACCCAAAAGGGAATGGAAGGCCAAAAGTGATGCCAAAAACCAATAGGTTGGCAGACTTTGAGGTCAAAGTCATTCTTCTGTTCAGAGAAACAAGAATCCCACAAAAGGGAATTGACAAGAAAAAAGTAGGGCGCTCTTTAAGCCTTTTGTTTTGGAGGGGATTAGGGATTTGTGTCAACTTTCGTTTAAGGTGATAGTTTAGTTTGATCCAAAACCATTAGAATCATGCGGACACGTGCTGCGGCAGTCCATGTGATATTGGAAGATACACTTCATTTGATATTGAGGAGTTCCCAGGAACTTGCATTGATTCAGGGGATAGGTATGGATGGTATTAGTGTCCCTCTTCACAAAATGAAATTTGAAATTAGACTTGGTTTGGAACTGTCACATTGGTGTTGCTAGACAAGAACTCCCAGTACAAGGGGGTTACTCTATCCATTGTTGTTAGGAAGGATTTGGCAGGTGGAAAAGTACTCCCAGATCAAATTAGTTTCCCAGGTGCCCTGACAGTGGATAAGGTTTGATGAGGGGGAAAAAGACATTTCCCAGATGTGCAGTAACTAGGTTCACATGACCAGAAAAGCCTCACAGGAAAACATTAAGCAGGTGATGAGGCAACTATCCTCACATGAAGAGCGTTGAGGATGACTTGGTCCCAAATAGGAGGGATACTTTTTCTCAAAAATTAGAGGAAGTGGAGGTCATTTCCCTTCTTCAGGGGAAGGAAGACTAAATTCCCCCTGGGTTAGTGAAAAATCCAGCCCCCCTTGAGCACAAACAAAGTGACAAGCTGGTAAAACATGATGAAATCCAGCCGCGAGCAATGATAGAGTAGGGACTGTAAAGGAGACCCTTAAGCCATGACAGCTGGCCCTAAATGAGCAGCACAACGACCCCCAGCACTGAGGAAATTAGGTGAGAGGCATTGTCGCAACAGGAAGCGAAGAAAATTCCTGTATGTTTCTTATACAAGCAAAATGGTGTCATCATGAGAAAATGGCGGCCACCCTATGCACTTGTAGATGAGGAATTGAAGGTTGTGCATCAAATTGTAGTGCCAAAGGTATACCATAGGGAAGTGATAGCATAGCCACGATAGTCCCATGGCAGGACACTTAGGTGTGAGGAAAAAAACATGACAGAATTTAGGAGTCATTTTGGTGGCCTACACTCAGAAAAGATGGTGTTTGGCTGAGTTGGTAAGACTTGTCCCACTGTCAAATGGGGGCAAAGCCTAATCAAGAAATTCCTACTGCTCCTTGAAACCAAATACCAGCATTTGATGAGCCATTTCGTAGGGTGTTGTTAAAAGTTGCGTAGACCACTTCCAAGGACCAAGTAAGGAGTATCATCTTACTGACCTAGTGTGGCTTACACACGATTCACTGAGGCTATACCCTGAGAAATATTAGGGCACACAGAGTAAGTATAGTGAATGAAAGCTCTAACAAGTTTTTCACCCTAGTAGGCCTTCCAAAATAAATTCAGTATGATTCGGATCAAATTTCATTCGTAGGTTGTTTCCAACACGTGATGGACAGTTGGGAATTTCCCAGTACAGTTCTTCAGCAACATCCACCCAGAATCCCAGGGGGGGGCTGAGGAAAGGTACCCAAAAATTGAAAATGCAATGCTCAAAACCTATTGATTTGAATTTTGAGAGGGGGAATTGGGAGGAGGGGTGTTCATCTCCTGTTATTTGCTACCAGGGAGGCTGTAAAGAGTCATAGGGATGTAGTCCATTTGAGTTGGTGTGTGGTCACAAAGTTAGGGGCCATTGAAACTATGAAAGAAAGAAAGTGGTTGTTTGTGAAAATCCTGATGTGAATTTGTTAGACTATGGTCTCAATTCAGAAACAGGCTCCAAAGAGGCACAGAAATTGCCAAACAAAATCTCAAACAGAGTCAGGCCAAAAATGAAAACATGGTATGACAAAGCTGGGGAACAGAGTAGTAAAAGCCAGGTTATAGAGTTTTGGCACTTTTTCCATTACAAGGGCCATCCTTTGCAAGCCAAGTATTCTGGACCATATGAGATTGAGAACAAGTGGGCCGAGACCCTGACTATGTGATCAAAAACACAGGTTAGAGAAAAGTCGACAAATTATGTCACGTAACTATGCTCAAAGAGTAATAATGAAAGAGATAGAGAATGTTAGCATGCGTGTCTGTGGTGTCATCCAGAGGGTAGTGATGAACTGTACAAAATGATGCATCACAGGGTCAGAACCTGAGCAAAAACAGCACTGTAAACACAGAAAATGAGTAAGTTTTGATGGTTGTCAAATTACAAGAAAATTCTGCCCATACTTTCCAATTTAGACAAGAAAGTAGTCACTCCCACAAAGTAAAAAGGTTGAATTGGAAAAAGAGTTAATTCGAGTGGAGAACTATTTCCTGATGTAACCAGTGAGACACACGTACCTTAACCCCTGACATTGACTTTGTGTTTCACGAAGCCAACCAAATTGCAGCATCTCAGTGAACTAGATAGAAGTGAGATTGGGAAATTTCAGCAGTCAAACTGCACCTTTGCTGAAATTGGGGAACAATGGACACAAATTACTAATCTCTGCTTGTATTTTGATTAATTTGTGTGGATGATAAACTGAAACTCCACCTGACAAGAATTTCACCTGCTGGAGGATGTTTAACTCTACAAGAATACAAACAGGACATAAGACATATCAAGGAAAAGAAAAATGTCTTGGCTGATGCCTTTCCAGAGCTGCCACATTTTGTTCAAAATTTGATGTTACAAATTATGTAATATAGACTGAAGGCAGCAATTCAAGAACATTATATAAAAGTGTAGATAGAATTTGCACTGGGTAAACTGTATGAAAAAAAAAAGTAAACACAAAATGTGGTTTTTAAAGGTATATAAAGCCCGATTTTGGAAAATTTTTCATTTCATTCAAAATTTTCTTTTAAGGGCGGGAGATGTTATATGGCCTACATTTTTTGATTTAAACTTTTTTTAAGAATATTATTTTCTCAGTTTATTTGAGAAGAGGTTTATCGCAGGGACCAAAGTATTTTGTTTTACTATAAAAGAGGAAAGGGGAATACCTAGTTTGTTTGCTAACTTGCACTGTTTTAAGTGCCACAATAAGGGAAGTGGGGAATTCCCCAGAAGAGGTAAACTTAGACAACTTTGTTTATGCTTTGAGATCAAAATATTGAAGAACCTAGGGAAGTCCCCCACAAAGGTTATATATGACCTGATTCATTTAGCTTGTGAAAATCTGATTTGATGGTGCAAGGTCATGATTATGCATTAAGAATATTTGTAATGTCTATTTTTAGAGGGGATTTTTTTTTAAATAAACTTTTAAACTTCTGCTTATTAAATGTTAGCGGTAAGCAGTTGCAATCAGCTATTACAGTATGGATAGCTAGTTAAATCTACGATATAATGCTAGAATTATGTTCACACACAGGCCAGGATTTATATATGTTCATTCCATGTGAGCAGAGTAGTGCTGTAATTATTCTACTGTCGTCTTTGAAGCCGAAAGTGCGCGGGAATCAAAATAGGAATTGTTTTTTTTTTTTTTCCCCCCAAAATTGTGGACAGCTTCGAAATCGTTTTGGTGATTATCTTTGGACTGTGCGTTATTATCTTTCGAGGGACTTAATTTATCCTGGTCGTCTTGAACTGCTGAGAACAAGATTTCCTTCAGGATGAGAAGATTCCCTTGGAATATAATAATTGAGGAGTTTGTATGAACTTGTGCGCTGCATTTGGAGTCTTCTCTGAGAGGACATATCATCGATTTCACTGCAACGCTTCCACACAGGACACTAGGAACATAAGTAATCTGACTAATTGTTGTATATGTAATTTTGTTTTGGACATACCAAATTCTGGAACCAAATCAAGTAAAAGTAAGATCATTAAAACTGTTTATTATATATAATTAAGATCATTTGTGCACAAGGCTCATTATTTGTGTTTTTGAAGGTATTTCTGACCTTAGAAGGTTACGAGACGTCATAAACAGTATGCATTGCACACACGCACATGCATGCATGTGTCTGGTACTGTTTGCACTTTGCAGAGCATATGTATGTTGATACTCGTTTGGTACATGTTTAAGTATTCACGAAAAAGTACACAAAAAGATAAAAAGTAAACAAAATAACTTTCATAGCTTATCTTGTAGTACGTACTTGTTGTATAAGAAATGACTTGATATAAAAGGTTTTTCTATGAAGGGTCTGTATTTACCCGATCTAGTTAGTCATGTACAAGTACTATTTACATGGGCAAGGTAATTTTAGGATTAATCAAACAATTAATGAAAAGAGTTATTTAAAATATAACACATGTTTGTTTAAAAGTAGCACAATAGTTAGAAAGTCAGACATCAATCACATCTAATTATTTTAGGGGTAAAATTTTGGAAGAATGGTTTAAAAAAAAAATGGCCATTTGACAATAAGGTAGCATTGCAGTGTGACAAATTTAGAATAAGAATAAAGTGATACATTATGATTACCATCTGAAATGATTTTCCTATCCGAAGCGGGCACTGGCACATTTTTGCAATATGAAATTTCTTCAATTTGCTCTCAAAGGTAGTCTAGGCCTTGGAAGAACAGAGATATTTTGCACACCTAATAAAACATACCAAAAAAGATAGGGACAGTGCAATATGAGGAATAAAGACATCCAGCATAATTGTGGAGGCCATTAAGTGTCCATTAACTGTAATCAACAAATGTGTTTAGTACGACTATTTTTGACTCGTACTCACTGATTATTAAAAACCACAAAGGTTTATAGGAAGGTCAAACAGTGTGCATTAGCGTGGAGAAACATACCTGCATACGGGTGTCATTTTGTAGTCTGCTGATGTAACGTCGCCGGCGGACGTTAATTATAAAATGTTCTGTTACCCATAAGAAGCTGATTTGGTCTAATCATCGGGTGAGGGCGTTTGTATATAAAAGCTTTACAACCATGAAAAAAATTATCGATTTTGCAAAATTTGAGGGGATATTTTTCAAAGGCCATTGTCTCTTAAGACTCAGGAAAGTTAGGTTTTCTGTTATGTTTGAAAAAATTTAGGAAAACAATACCCCAAAAATATTAACCAAATCAACCATTAACTTGCCAGGAGTGTTGGTGCACTAGCAGTTTATTAAGGCAATTGTTTTGCACAACAATCACTATCTACTGGATTTTGTTTGATTGCTACCTTGCCTGCATGGGTACATGGCTCATGGAACCTCTGCAATAGGTTTTTATGAATGCAATATTAGCTGATATTTTATTGTGTAATAAAAAAAATAACAATTTACTTTGTTTAGGAGTAAATATGAAATAGTGTTGACATACAAACATTTCAGGTATAATTGTCAACTATTTCAATTTAATTCCAAGCCATGTGTGCATCGGCAGAAGTTTTTCTGTGTCTTTTTTCATGTGCAACGTAATGAGAAGAACCATATCAGGTACCGGTACATAATAAACTTATTAGTTTTTTATTATCTATATATAATAGGGCCACGTGGATCTTCTGTCCTGTGTGTCTGTCCCTTTTTGGTCGCCTGCCCTAAGGCAGGACACACATAGGATCACTTTGTCCACGTAGTTGTTGATGTCTGTTGTTGTGTTGGATTCTTTGTTGTGAAAAGAGTTACCATTTGTGTACTATCCGCATACTTTGATGGATTGAAACCAAACTTTGGTCCACAGGTTGCCACATGCATCTCATTTGTTGATGAGGTCAATGGGCACATACCAAGGTCACAGTCATGTGAGGTCAAGTTGAAATCGGCTGAAAATGTAAAATTGACCTCATGTGAAAGTTGAGGTTCAATTGGAACCAAACTTTGGTTGATGGAATTTACATGCAAACCCTCATTGGTTTTAGAGTCAAAGGTCCCTATCAAGGTGATGTTAGGCCCTATCAATTTCACAAACCTCGACGGCAGGCGACACAAGCGGTGTGAGGCTGTGATCGTACGGTCCGAAAACTTGGGAGGGCTGTGTATCTTGGTCTGGCCCCAGATAAAGTTCGATGGTTAGCGGAATGGCAACTTCAAAGCCATGTATTGCAAAATGTTGTCAAAAAAGTAGTGCTTTAAAAAAGGCCATGTGATCATGAAACCTGGGTACTGCCTGGTTATATTATAAGTTATAATTATTAGATTTGCTGTGAGAAAATAGGAAATTTCAGCCTACGTATCTCTCATATAAAAATCACCTTTTTGTTTTCACTTTAAGTATTTCTGTAGCTAAATAAATAGTAAGAAACAGCGTATTCAGAACATGACAGTTCGTCTCATTCATGGCATAAATCGACGGGAACACATCACACAACCTTTTCTTGCCGATCTCCACTGTTTGCCAGTCAGGGAGAGAGTCAACTTTCAAGTCTGCCAATCATCTACCAATGTATTAATGGCTTTTCTTTTCTCTCCATCATATCTTCAAAATAACATTCACAAGTACAGGCCCTGAAATTCGCGAGAGTCTGCGAGAACCTATTCAGGTTCTCGCAAAATGACCTTTGCGAGAACCTTGAAACCTTTCAGTTCTCTGTCTTTGGTTCTCATAGAAGATTTGCGAGACCTAACAAAATTTACCATTCTCAATTATATTGAAATAAAGTAATGGACATGTACTAGTCTTAAGTAACACTAATAGGAACTGGTTAAAGTTTGTGATCGACAAAACTGAATTCTGTGATTGGTTATATAAAAACAGATTAAATAGAACATTCCTTTTCGTTTTGTTTTGTTTGTCAAGAAACCTTTTGTCAAAGCTCTGGCGAATGCGTCCTTCGCTCAGAATTCATCTGCTGGTCCGAAGCTTATCGTAAACAACCGTTCATTCTACGATCCCCGGGCTAGGATTTTATTTAATACTTTTTCGAATTTTTTTCACAAATTTCATTGAAATATTTATGGTATACATACATAATGGGATATATACTTTTTTCTAAAATATGCATATTGGGTGCCTAAAATTATTAACAAAATTCTGGAAATGACATTACTTTACACTGGATCAAGGGTCTTTTTATCTTGGGTACAGAGTAAGCACGTTTCCGAAATACGACATCACAATTCGAGCAGACATGTTCAGTGTGCATGAAAGTGATGGGAGAAGAAACGCAGTAAGTGTCGCCAACAACCAATGAAGGACAACTTTGAAGTTACGTATCGGTTTGTAATCGATATGATCAAAAATGCAAAAACATTGTTATAATTCTGTTAGTCATTCAAGGTGGAAACACTTCGCAGAAGGGTCATGGTATGGAACTTTTATTACTTAACATTTTCACCTATGTGGCAATTATTTTGACATCATGATTATGATATCCTTCATTTTCGTCGAAATAACCAAAATAACATATCACGTATGTTTTTATCGTTTGATTGGCACCAATTTTGCGCGAACCCGTTTTAGAGTTCCTCGCAGGTGTAATGTTGGTCAACCTTCAGGCGAACCGGTTCGCGGGTTTTCGTCGAATTTCCGGCCCTGAGTATACTACACTCCATCTCCATTTGGCAAACTTTGGTCAGCTTCCGACGGCAGACTCTAAATTATAAATAAATCGTTCTGTTTACCCATAATGAAGCTAATTTGGTCTTAATCATTTCGGGTGAGGGCTTTTGTATATAAAAGGCTTTACAACCATGCAAAAATAGAGATTTTGAAAAATCTTGAGGGCGCCTATTTTTTCAATGTGCCATGTCTCTTTACACACTCTTGAATAGGGCACTGCAATGGCATTATTGCTTCTACCATCAAAACTGCAATTTCTATTACCACGGTAGGGAGTGGATATGCAAGTGCCATGTTCATAATATCAAGTAAAGAATATATAGCCATAAATTGGAACAATCACATTTAAGTAGGCCATAAAATCGGAACAAACACCTTTGATTAACGCTTATTCTTTTGAGAAGCGGCCATATCTACAGGTAATGTGAGATGTATTTTTTTTGAAAATTGAAATATTAATTTTCCACTACAACTGAGTTACAAGGCAGCTATCCATGCAATTTACAAAATTCTTCTTTCTGCCAACATAAGATAATTTCCACTGTTGTTAAATAAGATAGACACTGACAATTGATTTGCATAAAGCAAGGAAAGAGTCTCAACCACATCCAACTATCTGCGTTATAGAGCAATGAGAGACCTCTGTTGACAGGTTATAAATCATCAATTTAATTAGTGTGATTTATGAGTGTTTGAAGTGGATATTCCACCCGCAATCGCTAATCTAAATGTTGCTAATGAAGCTCATGTTGCATGTGAGAGAGAAGAGCTGAAAGAGGGGGGAGAAGATGAGATGAGAGTGGGGGGGGGGGGGAGAGAGAAGAGAGAGAGGAGAGAGCAAAAATTGTGCATACATTGCTTTGATTTCAAGGTTGTGAACTTGTGCCATTTTTTATCCCCCTGGCTTGAAAAAAGCAGAAGAGGGGGTTTTGTGGGGGGAAATAGTAGTGAGAATTTGGTATGTGCGGGTACAGCAACAGGTTTTGACTTGGCGAGCCATAAAAATCTTGCATAATAAGAGTAATACATTTTATTCCAGTGAAGTTCAAATTTGAAGTGTGTTATTAATTTATTAGATTTGTTGATTTTAAGAATTTTTTGTGTTCTAAAAAATATTCAATTTTGTCCCGGGGATGGCCCCGATTTAAGTATATGTTGGGTGTTGTTGTAGTGGAACTTTTGTTTTGTTTCTGTGTTGTTATTTGTTCTTTGCCTGGCATCTATCTAGTGCTTCATGTACTTGGACCTACAGAGAGATGCCTTTGTATAAATTCAGTTCAGTTTGAATTGAAGAGAAAGAGAAAGTTGCCCTTGGAAATTATCTCATGTGATTAATAATCAAATTAAATCTTTCTGTTTTGAAGGAAGTGGTTAAGAAAATTAAGAAAACAGAAAGGGAATGGTTAAAAAGAGGTACTATCGTATTGCGGGTCAGTTAATTCCAGAGAAAAAAAATTGCATAATTTATGGTTGTCGTGGTAACTGTGTCATCAAACTCTGCATGCAGGCTCTGCAAGATTAATTTCACAAGGACAGATTATTGTTTGTACAAAGTACAACAGATTCCCAGCAATACATGTGTTGTGCTTAGTATTTTAAGGGTTAGGCCCTTGAACTTTATTCCGGTTTGAGAGTAACATTTTTTCACGCATCAATGATGGCAACTTTTTCATTTTCATTTTTGCACCAATTTTCATTTCACGCCAAATTCAACACCTTCTGCATACTAATGTACTAAAAGACCCAAATCCCCATCTGACTGTTATTTACTGCTTTTGTAACATCTCACATTTGACTACATGCATACCCTTTTTTAAAGTTTCAATACATGTACTACAGATGTTCAAAGTTAGTTGTGGGCAACATTGATTTATGAGATTGCATTGATGAATCCTGTCTGCAGTTTGGCATGCAATTGCCCATTGATGTCAAAGCTGGACCACACCAAAATCTGTTTTTTTTTTAGTTCATATATTTATAATTTAAAACCAAATTCTTTTATTGTTTTTTGAAGAGAGTGATTGTGTATTAAATACAGGATAACGATTAATAAAAGCACTTTTTTATATTTTTACAAGCAACTTTTATTTTGTCAATCTTGAGTATGCTAACTGAAGTTGAATTTTCTTGCAGCCAGGTGTGCATCAAGTCAATGTCACATCAAGACGAACCAAACTATCGCAATTGTATGAATTCAACACAATTGCTCAACAAAACCATTGATACAAAAGGAGCCAAAATAAATAACAAAAAAAAAAAACAGGGAACGGAAACCCATCTAGTAACCATTTGCAGACCATCCAAAGTGTCCACTTTCTTTCAAAATCATATTTGACTATTTGGAACCAAAACATCTGAATTGGTAATCCAGGCATTCTCATAAACCATTGAAACACAAAGGAGCCCGGAAAACACTGAGGAACCATTACAAAACCAATATAGGAACACATACCAACTGAATTGACTATTTTGTTTTTAAAAATCACTAATTTGCATCTTGAACCAAAAGATAGCAATTGTTATTCCACATAATTGGCTTAAAGCTGAACCAAGGAACCCCCCCACAAAAAAAAAAAACAGGAACCATCCAGTAACCATCTGACACCTCATTATTTGGACCACTATGACAAAAGCTCCAAATTTGATTCACCCAATTGTCAACAACACAGTGATAAACAAAGGACGACGAAAACATGGAACCATCCAGAAACATCTGGGAACCGATCCAAAGTGTCCACTTTATTTCCAAAAAAGATTTTGATCATTTTGGACCAACATAGACCAATTTGGGGGTTCGACAATGCTAAATAGCCATTTGAAATACAAAGGAACCAAATACTTCCTGGAACTGCAAGAAGCCATAGGGAATCAAATCCAAAGTGTCCACTTTTCTTAAAAAATTATTATTTTGTCATTGAAACCAAAATAGCCAATTTGGGTTTCAGGCAATGGTTAAACAAACAATTGATACACAATGATCCAAAAAACACAGAGAACCATCCAGAACACTGGAAACAATCCAAGTGTCCACTTTGTGGAAAAAAAATGGGTTATTTGCCTATTGGTTATTGTGACTACCAAAAACTATCAGATTTGAGTGTAGGAAATGCCTCATCATAAACTATGAAACACAAGCGCCAAAACACAGGGAGGAACCATCCAGAAATCACAAAAAATTAATTCCTACCCGCCCGGTACACAAACAACCCCCCACCCCCACCCCATCCCCCCACACCACAACAACATCTCTCCATATTTCCTAACCTACGTTCGAAACTTGATAGGCATTTATATGATGTACCTTTACATTACAACAATGGCTCCTATTGAATGTACTACTTGAAAAGACCACACATGTTGAGTTCAAGTCTTGTGGTTTAACCCCCCCCACACTCCGACTTTTAATAAAATGTCGGGTGAAAGTGCTGTCGGAAACGTATTTTTAAAATACAAAGCCAAATTTCTAAATGAAGCTTACTGACATTAATAGTATTATGGTGGCTGTAACCTTGATGAAACTATGTTTTTTGGATGCCTCCGAATGTGGTCGTCAGCGGATTACCAGGCACGGTTGTTAAAACGGGGTGTCCGGCGTGCTAGTTTAGTTTTGAAAATTCTGATGACCGGGTATGTTGTTGTTGTTTTGTTAGAAGTATTTATCGTCCGGCGTTACTACCCCCCAACCCCCACAACCCAAACAGTTCCTGGGGAACAATGGTGAACAATAGGGCAACGATTAAGGTGAATCTTCACGAACATTAGTTGCACGATTTCTATTCCGTGATGTCTTTGAAGCCCGGACTGTGGCTTCCCGCGGACTATCTGCTTTAAAAAGGATACCGAAGATTCGAACGTGTGTACGGAAATTATGTTGGGATTACCAACTGAGCTGTCCGTTATTTCGCCCGTTTTAGACTTTTAAAAACCTTAAATCATTAAAAAATGACAGGAAAGGATCATTAAATAAAAATGAATCAGCACTTAAGGATTCTTGACCACCTAACGCGGTGGGAAATTTCATAACGCGGCGAGGGGTGACGCTAAACCGGAAATCAAGTTTCAGGCATATCTGATGCAATCGAAAAGACCTTATGTCGGGAATGATTTGTGTGTCTGTGTGTCAGTCTTGTGTCGTCTGTCTGTGTGTCAGTATGTCTGTGTGTGTGTCAAACGTTTAGTGCAGTGATTTTTTTTTTTTTTTTTTTGTCAAACGGATTTATTATGTACCACAAGACAGATCAAATCAAATACAGTTTTTTAGTTACAAAACAAAATGTTTTAATTTTAGCAATCAAACAAATATAGTTACATAAAAAAATCCCGGACATACAAACTTATAAGGGAATAAAAAAAAAAAAAAGGAAATGTACAGAAGAAAAAAAAAAATCTTGGTAAAGATTGAATGTTGATGGAGATGTACAATTGATGGAGAAGCCAGGATACTAAAAGATAAAGTGAATAAAACATTCCATTTCTCAGTCAATTTATAAAGTTTGTCATTACAGAAGTGAATGATGTTTTTCAACTCTTTTTCAAATGTTAACATTATTTTCAAAGATATTAAAGTTAGGCTTCTTTGTTTAGACACCTGCTTAGACTATATGACTAATTTAGCATGTAATAGTACAAAATGTAAACGTTGGTTTGATACAATTTTAAAACATACCAAAACAG
Source organism: Ophioderma brevispina (assembly GCA_023653785.1). Lineage (NCBI taxonomy): Eukaryota > Metazoa > Echinodermata > Ophiuroidea > Amphilepidida > Ophiodermatidae > Ophioderma > Ophioderma brevispina. The sequence continues at coordinate 1,484 of JAMKCH010059035.1, read as the reverse complement.
AGGTCCTTAAATTGTTAATATAAGACACACATATTCGTAAAAGAATTCTAGTAATATCCTGCCAAAAAAGCAATAGTACTAGTTCATTCCAGAATAAATGTATAAATGGGTTCAGAGGAAAGGACACCTTTACAAAATAGTTACACAGTATTAGATGGAACAATTTGATTCTAGAAGAGAAATTTGTTTCCATCAAAAATGGTTATAAGAAGGTTAAGAAAAATCTATATTGATAAATACGATTTTAGTAGAGGTGAATTGCCGAATGAATTTAAGTTGTAAATATTGCTCCAGTCCGTTAGAGGCTGTTTTTTAAATTCAGCACAGACCATTTGGCTCAGTGATGGAATTTTTTATACAACTTTTAACACCAAAGGGAATGATATTATTTGCAGATTTTACAATACTTGGTGATTTCATTCAGCCATTCATCTGGAAACCTGTCCATAATCTTGGTACACGTGCATGATCAACTTCCATATCAGAAATCCAAACATATGGAATTGAATTAACCACTGAAAAATAATTCATAAAGTTAAGATTTAAATGATAATATCAGTGAATTCGTCTACTGAAAAACTTTTTCCCTCATCGGTAAGAATGTCCCTTACACGACATAATACCTTATAAACCATTTTGTTTTAAATGTTGTTTTGCCATTAAAATATGCGAGTTATTAAGAGGATTTGGTTTAGAATAAGCAGAATCAGGAATATTATATGTAACATCACACAAGAGGCAACAACAGTCTCTTATAAAGGTAATTATAATAGAGGTAAGGTAATGCCTTTTTCCAGTAGGCGTCAGGTTACATAAGCCATTATAAGATTTCCACCAAGAGGTTTGCAAAATTAATAATTATAAAATAACTTCCAAGTTACCTTGTTATTTGAATCAAGTAGTCTCTTTGATCCAAGTGTGGATTTTTAAACATTTGGTCATGAGGGAACATGACCACATTTAAGCCCCGCCATCAGCATATCACCAATTAATGTAAGACGTTTATCTTATCAGGTTGCCAGACCAAATAAATTTGTAAATAATTGTATCAAGCTCTTTAATAAAATAAAAGATGGTGGGTTAGGCAAAATGACAAAGAATACAAGTTGAGAAATAGCCAGTGACTTAATAATGACGATCTTACCCAGAGGGGTCAGATACCTCATAGACCAGACTCTTAAAATATCTCTAGCTTTGAAGCTTAGGACAGAAAATTTTTAACTCACAAACATAGTTGATCAGATTAGATGTTATAGAAAAACCAAGAAGCCTAACTGGACCGGTAGTGGTAGTAACATGAATACCCAAATGGTTTATATTTGGTGGAATTGTTTCTTAAAGCACCAATAAACAAGACCTCACACTTATCAAGGTTACATTAAGGCCCGTGACTGAAAAAAATATCTAAAATTGATAAAACAGGCAATGAACATTTGGAAGGATCTACATCTTTCAAAAATTCTAGTGGTGTCATCTGCATATGC
>JAMKCH010059034.1:0-14582 GCA_023653785.1 Ophioderma brevispina | reverse complement strand
GAGTGCAATCAACTATGTGTGCTCTCACGGCGACGGAGGGCCCCGCCCAACTAATACACTCGCGCGGCGACGGAGGGTTCAATCAATTACACACTCTCACGGCGACGGAGCATGCTCAATACACACCGATCGCGGCGACGGAACGGTCACGTAACCCAAATATACACTCGTAACGGCAACAGAGGCCGTTACCAAAATTCAATAATTCTCGGTTCGGTTATTGTAATGTCTCATAAAGGGTAAACCTATGTAATTTTTGTGGACTAAGGTAATAAGTTGCAAATTGTAGTGATGCATGGTAATGCCAATCCATTATTCCATTGGCGTATCACGACATGCTCCCCAGCGGGTTTTAGCGCGGCAGCCCTTGGCAAATTTTTCCAGGTGGACTTTTAAAATTAGAAAATTTTCTGGCCTTGCTAGGGCAGAGTGTGCAACAGATTGTATAATTAGACTTTGATAATAAAATGTATGTGTGTAATGCATTACCATGCATGGTAACATGTCATTGAGATGCATTAATTGCATGCCGGTTCAGTGCCTAGAGGGGGGCCATGCTGCCCAAAATTTCACCTTTTAAAAGGTAAACATGTTGAATGTAGGGGCCTTTATTGTCAATTGTTATGAAAATTAAAATGATGAATAAAACATTGTAGAGCTGGGAGGTATAGGGCCTGGAAGTTTGTAGTAAGTGACATTTCGATGAACATGTTACTGGCAAAATTTTTCCTTTTATTTTTACAAACCACCAGGTACATTTCGCAGAGATATTGTAGATATCTCAACAAGCCACCAGGTACACGTCCCAGGATAGTTGTCAGGACATAGAATGACCTTTTGTTACGCTGTAATAAAGTTATCGCCTGTGAAGTTTAAAAGTTGTGTCATACAGTGCTTTCCTTAAAGTGGAAAACGCGGAGTTCTGGCCTCCGCAACTTACCCATGCTATAATGAGGATCATATACATGTAGGAGGGGGCGGCCCCCAACATATTAAATACAAAGGGGCGCCCGCTACAACCGAAGCCACCCTACCCGACCGTTCTTCCAAATGATCCCCGGACCGGACCGGGAATAAGGTGCTAAAAGGCACCCGACCCGGTTTTGGTTCCGCGTCCGGGTCGGTCCGGTCCGGGGAATTTCGGGGGATTCGGAGTGGCCCGCAGGGCTCTGAAAAAAACGATGCATACAGCACGCAATGGCGAACACAATAGGAACCCGGGGGGGTTTTGTAGGACAATCAGTCACGCGGACACGGTAGTTTATGACACCGGCGCACCCTCTATTGAGGAGAGTCTGGATCGTGCCCTGGTAATGGTAGTTAGTTCCGGTTAAAAACAGAATCGATGGTGAGGCCCAAATTGTATTGTACTTAGATATAGGTGTTTGTTGTTGAATGTTAATTATGAAAATAAATATTGTAGACGATGTTGATCGATACTTAGAATTATCATAAAAATAAAGAAATTTGAATCTAGCAAGAAATTTTACGAGTCGAGGTGAAACAAAGTGGTTGGCGCTATTTTTTGGCAACCCTTGCAGTGTGTTGCATAAGCATTGAGTGATCACGAGATTTCATGTTGTACTATAGAATTAAAACATACAATTAACTTTTTTAATTTTGCATATGAAGAAAACATCTGAAGTTTCAGTTTTAACATGCTGGAGTTTTTAAGTGAATGTATTGCTGATCTAAAGGCTACAAAGTCATAAGTCTGAATGTGAAACGCAACAAAGAGATATTTCGATGCGTCAGATAGGTTCTGTATGTGAAAAAACGTCATGTTCACGCACGAGGCAGATAGGATGCACATAGATCTGTAAGTGGCAAGCGGAAACAGCTGTTTACGAACACCGTTATTTATCCCTTCTGACATTACGTGTGTAAATGAAAATAACGAAAGTATGTGAAATCGCGATTATGCAGTTTTGGGCTTATTGATCAAAAGTCCCAGTTACTTAATATTCTCAATTATGGCACTTTCAAGATTGTAACTTTTGTGCATGTATAGACCATAACATTATAAGTACAGATGAAAAATATCTAAAAAAAGTAAACAATGTCAGTTAGGTCAGTATGCAAACTAATTAATGTTAATTTTCTGAATATTTCAACTACGGATTATCAATGAATATATTTATACCATGGTGCCAAGTGAAGGACAAATTCCAAAAGCAATTTCACCTGTTGCAGAGGAAGGAAACAAGATCTTCCCATTGTTTAGGATATTGCAAAGCGTTTAGTCCTGATTGGCATAGACTGTATCTATACCTGGATACAGTAGTAGTGTTGAAACCTTTTCATTTACAATCAGGATAATGGGGAAGATTAAACAAGATAGCAAGGGTCCATCATACTTTCAAATCTATATCTTGCTAACAACCCTAAATCCCATTGGAATGGAGGAAAAAGAGGTGTGCTTAGTTACAAATTGCGTCACATCTGAATCATTTTTGCACGTCGAATTATTTCAGTTTTCAACACGTGGAAGTAGATCAGATTTGTTTAATTAAAACAACAAATTTATGATTCAGTGATGTATCAAGGCCAAAGGTCACTGCAATCTTGCACATTGTTTGGCTAATTTTATGGAGTGTTCGTTCTGTTTTAAGCATGTTATCAAACGTCAAATAACAGAGTCCTGCTAATTTATACTCGATCTGGGCATGTGGGAAAATGGGTCGATCGGAGGGGGAGGTTTTGAAGGTGTCAGGAGGAACAATGTGTTGGAGTTTTGTGATGAAAACGAGTGGTTGCAAGATGGTTCAAGAAGAGGAACAAAAGGAAAGTGTCATTTAAGCTCAGGGGGAAATGAGACAGAGATTGATTTTGTGTAGTGAAAAGGGGAAGTGAAACATTCTGAAACAATGTAAGGTGATTCCAGGGGAATGTAACTCAGGTGGTGGTTGTGGATGTGGATAGAGGAAGGTGAAAAGGGTGGCGAGGAAGGTAGCACATGTGAAGAGGAAAGTATGGAAGCTGAAAGAGAAGAGGGACAAAGAATTTGAGACGAGAGTTGGGGAGCTTGTTGGGGCTATGGGTAAGAGTGGTGGGGTGTTATGTCTCTGAGGAGCAGCGTGCGGGTGGGGTGAGAGAATGAAGGGTTGTGAGGGAGTGGGGGTTTTTTTTTTCCTCTTTTTTCTTTTTTTTTTTTTTTCTTTAAAGAAGGGGTGTTAAAGGCATGTGATGAAGTGTCGGGAAAAGAAAGATAGGAGAGGCTGGAGAGATACGGGGTGGTGGAGGGGCGAAGAGGGAGGGGGAGGGGGGTCGGGATTTTTTTTTTTTTTTTTTTTTTTGCAGAGGTAAGAAGGGACGCGGATAGTGAGAAAGAAGGATGCACTTAAGGATATGAGAAAAACCCACCAAAGCGACGGTATAAGAGGCTAACGAAGCGAAGCAAAGAAAGTGGTTGCGAAGGATATGAAGGAAGAGGAAGAGAAGGGGGCTTAGTGAGTTGAGAGAGAATCTTCAGAAACAAGTTGTATAGATAGTGAAGCAATGAAATACGGATGGAACGAGAAATGGCCGAAGGGGTAACGATGTAGAGTGATGAAGTGGAATTCGTGAGAGTAGAGTCTGAAAAGAGCATATGGGAGAGAATCATGAATGAGGAGAATGTGGGATCAGAGGTAGTAGGCTGATGTGGTTGGAGGACAAGTTGAGAGGGTCAGTCGGGACGAAGTGGTGAAGGCAATAAGAGAAATATGAACCAAAAAGGAAGGAGATGGATCCTCGAGGTGAGTGCTGAGATATTTAGTGCGAGTGGAGAGATAGGGATGGTGTGATGATGGAGTTGTGTCAGAGAGTGCTAAATGGAGGAGGATGCCGGAGGAGTAAGCAGTGAGTGTGGTAGTTCCATTTTAAAGGGAAAGGGGAGGACAATGAGTTGTGGTGCAAGACATGGGGTGTGAAGTCGTTAGAGCATGCAATGAAAATTGTGGATGAGGGTGCTAAGACAAGGGGGTGAGGGTTGAAAAAGCATTCAAAAACCAGTCGTCCTTGCTGGGGCGCGGACATTTGGATATTGCACGGAATAAATAAGATCAAGTTGGGTGCTTGTATACACCACATAATGTCAATCGATTACAAACAATCGCAAAAATATCAGTTGGTTGATGTGCGGTGCTATTGGGTGGGGTTAATTTGTCTACCATGGCTACAAACAACGAATGAAATGGAACATCAGTCGTCTTGATTTAAATAAACGCCTCCTCACTGATACATCGTTTCACCTAAGCGCGCATTGGCATTATGAGAAAAAAGAGTATTATGGAGACAACGATCCGGTACCCATATTATTACACTGGCCACTACTAACAATACATTAATTTTGTATAACTCCGATTAGTGGATATGCAAAGGGGCACCCACAGTATGTGGAAGAAGCGTAGGGCAAGCCATTGCTTTCTATAGTTGGTACTCTGTTGTTTTCTGTGTGGTCCGGCAAAAATTGCGAGAGACGGGGATTTCTAAAGATTCGTAACGTTTCATCTCTATCTAATAGAACCTATTTGCTAGAAGAATAGGAAATTCGGAAGATAGTGGAATTGGATGAGATGCATATTGGGTTATTGGCCGGGAAGGGAATGAATAATGCACGTAGTGTTTATTTGAGGTTGCAAGAGGATACCGAGCTTAAAGGGGAAAAAGCTTGTATGTGTGTTGTAGAGCTTGGGAGTTATAGGTACCGAGGAAAAGGGAGGAGTGGACGATGAGGAAGAGGAGAGAGGAGAATACCACGAAGCTAGTGGATTAGTTTAGAGCAGTGATTGAGTTTGTTTAGAGGAAAGGTTAGAGTGGGTATGATATGTCGGAGGAGTTTGAGGTGACGGTGGGTGTGCATCAAGGTTCTGTCTACTTTCGCCCATGATTTTGCAATTCGTGATTTGCATTGTAGCACGGAGAGTACATAGAAGGGTTTGAGGAGCAAGATGTTGTATGCTGATATGACTTGGGTTTTTTAAATTGTGCGAGACAATGGATGGATGAGGGAGAAGTTTTGGAAATGGAAGGCTTTTTTGAGCAGAAGGGTCTTTTAAGGGTAAACGTGGGAAGACAAAAGTGGCTGGTAGTGAGATTGGGAGGAAGAGGGGAGGTGGTAAGTGGTGCGTAAGGTAGAAACCCATGGGGCGGGTGTTGTGTGGGAAAAAGAGGTAAAAGCAAATTGAGGTGGTCGTGGTTGTGAGAAAATGGTGGGAAATGGGATCATCCATGGGAGGATGCACAAAGGACGAGAGAGTGACCCCAAGCTTGGCAAGAAATTTTATGTGCGGAAGAAGAGAAGATTAAGAAGAGATGCAAGAAGGGAACTGGAGGGATGGTGGAAACAGGGGGGAACGATTGTGTGGTTGTGTGATGAGGTGGAGTATGTGAAGGGGATATCAATACCTTGGGGACATGGTTTAATGAGGGTGATGGATGCGGGTTGGCTGTACACGCTAGAGTGAGGATGGGTGGGTGTGTGAAATTGAAGTTAGGGAATGTGGGGAGTTGTTGCAAGGGGAAAAAGTATCTTGAAGATTGAAAGGAATGGTGTATAAGAGTTGGGTGAGATCAGTGTGATGATGCTGTATGGGAGCGAGACGTGGTGTCCGAGCGCGAAAAATGAGCGGGGGATTCTTGAGGAGGACCAGACGGATAGCAATGATAAAGAGCGATTGTGTGTGGGGTGAAGTTGATGGATGGGAAGGGGACTTAGGACTTGATGCAGATGTGGGATTTGGAAGAGGGCCGGGGGGGGATTTTTTGGACCGGTTGACGAAGGCGAATAGTGTACGTTGGTATGGGCATGTTGAGGAGGATGGATGAGCATGCCTTAAAAACGGCTTTTGAGTTCAAGGTGGGACGGTCGAGGAGGATGGGGACGTCCAAGAAGACATGAGAAGAAGCAAGTGAGAGGAGCGAGGAGGTTGGCTTGCGGCGGAGGATGCATTGAATCAGATGAAATGAAAGGAAGGAGTAAGGGCGGTTGCTGCCTGTGTGTATGGGGGAATCCGGCCACCCCGTTTACGGGGGACAAACCAGGTTTAAAAATTTGGTTTTAACTACTTACTATCTGAGACTGAAAAGTCAAATTTGAGACCTTATGTGGAGACTGACAGAGACAGATAGGTTGGATTTATACCCCAGATTGCGAGTGTCGAGACCTGCCCATTTCTTGCGTGTTGTAACTCGGGTGGTTGCAATCAGTCATGGAAGGTTACAGTAATTTCAAACAATAATGACACTAACCAAATTGATGATGAGATGATGCATATAATATTGAACACAGCTTTTTTTCAGAGTATGTTAGAAAAAAAGTCCACATTATTTAGAAAAATATAAAAAACAGTATTTGTAAAATTATAATACTCTCTTAAATGGAAAGAGTTAAATTCACTATCAAAGAGTGTTGAGTGACCAGTGCCAATTTAGAGTGGAAAAATTTCTTTCAAAAAATCAATCAATCGAGTAGATATTTCACTCGAAATTAGGATTTTGTCACTAGACAGCTCTTTTACTTAAGTATGGACCATTATAATAAAAAATATGGCGTTAAAAAAGGCTTATATATAATTGCTCATAAGTAATGCAGATCAAAACATGTTAATATAGTAAGTATAAAGAATGAAGTGAAGAAATCTTATGTCCTTTTCAGCAAGTATAATGTCCCCACCATTTCTTTTGAATGTCATTTATGATAAAAAGTCAAGTTAATCAGAAATACTTTACTAATATAATTGTTTAAACATTGGTTAAAAATGTTTTACTGTATAATACGACTTTCTTTAACTTTTTTTTTTCGATTAAATTTTTGAATAAACAGTGACGTTGTGGTTCGCGATTCGCCCGGGGAATGTTGGGGGTCAAAACTTTACCTGTGTTTACCAAAGCTGTAATTATTAAAAGTACAACACCGTCCACATGTCCAATAGGGAAATCATTGTAATTAAACCTGTTAAAAACTCAGTATGTTAATATTTCCTTAGCGTGAGTTAGTTAGTGGTCTCAAAGCTCAGAATGACTTGCTGCACCAAAATGCTGAGTAACGTTTTTACTTAAAAAGAGGGGTTTTTGGTCATCAATTATTGGTATAAAGTTATACTTATACCTCGAAACAGCATCAGATATAGTAAACAATAAGCACAAATTGGATGACAAAAGAATTTATGTCATTTTTCAAAGTTTTTAAACTGTTTTAATTTCAAAACCAAAAACAAATGTACTACCTTTCTTGTGCTCCAAGCATATCTTGGAGTCCCCTTCTTTACATGGTATAGGGAGCTTGACATCTGTCTTATTATTTTACGTCCTACTCATGAGAATTTTACATGCTCCACCCTGTTAAAAGATGGGATAATTTGGAATATTGTACTGTTGACATTTATTTAAGCAAAAACAAAAAATCCTAACTAAAATATTAGGCGACTTCTTTCGCAGGGTCCAGTTCTTGATTAATCCCTCATCTACCGATATGAAGGGGTGTTGCCACCCCCGGTGAATTTTCCTAAACTGACAACATCAGATTCCTTAACGCTCTGAGTAATATAAAATAATCATATCTCTCAGGTAAATGAAAAAAATACGCATAAAATAGGTTATTCCTAACTTTCTGTGGGTGAGATATTGAATCTTCACCTATTTTACACTGTGTATAAAAAATTTGAGTTTTGCGGACATGCCAACTTTATAACGTCATTCTTCGACGCACATGCTAGGCATTGGGTACTCATTTTGGATTCAATGAGAAAGCAAGATGAAATAGCTATCCAATCGGAAGAAAAATCAAGTTTTGTGATATTTATGTATAGTCTTAGGCGTGTTGGTAACTTCTCTCCCGAAATGCGGATTGGGTGGTTTCCAACCCCCATCCATTCACTTTGGGATCACCCTGTACCTAACTCGTTGGATGTCTGTTTTTGCTGAAAAGGGCCCGTAAAATATCAATTAGACCCTACAGTCAATAATTTGGCACAGAAAAGGGGTTTTAGCAGGCGGAAAAATGAAGGAGTGACAACGAGGGGGTTAACGTTCGTAGAGAAGAAATCCTGAAATTGCACCATGCCATTCGCCGTTAATGCCTTCACGTCACCCCTATGACGAATTTTAACCGAACCTGATTCCCAATCTCCAAGTCAATCATTGAACTACTGCTTATCTGTATATTGACTGCACCAGCAGCACGTGCACGTGCGAAAGAGCATCCTAATCAAAACGAGAGTCTGGGCCTGTCCCTGCGGTTGTCCCTGTAACGTGTGCACTAAAAGTGAAAAAGTAGACTCCGGCAGTATTTGGCAGGTGAACGGTTTGTATCAGATCGAAATTATCACCGATGTTAATACGCGCTTCTTCGAATGTTACAATTTCATTTAACTCAACTGCATAAAATTTGTGACCTCCTGTTTTATACACCCTAAAAGTCACATTGCCCTTCTTATTTGACTTTCTCCTTTGCATCCCTGGATCGCCTCTTTCTCCTTTTAGGGCCCTAGCTGTTTCCTGGGTATTCCAGCTGGGTGACCAGGCGGGCCAACAGGCCCAACTTTTCCAGGAAGACCTTGAGGTCCAGAATCTCCGCGTGCTCCAGATGGTTCCTGAGGTCCTGGTGGTCCTCTTTCACCGATTCCTATTTCCCCCTTCTCTCTCACCTTAATTCCAAGATCTCCCAGTTCATTCCATCTCTACAAGTGGAATCCATCTAGTTCCGGAATGCCGTCTCGTCCTGGAGATCCATTGTTCCAGGAAATCCTGGTATTACTTGCAGGGCCGGGGGTACCAGGAGACCATTGCAGCACCAGGTGCTCTCTGAAAACACGCGTTGCAAGCTCTGGTCGGTCAGAGGTGGGGAACGACTGGAACCAGGTACATCACCCAGTCAAGAGTAAAAACGAAACCAACAGGGCACTGGAGTGGAAGAATCCATTGCAGTCCAGTATGATGGAAAAGATGGAATTCAAGATGGAAGTTAAGTATCCGTATATTTTCAATTAGTGTAGCTACCGTTTGTTTTTTTGAATTGTCCAAATTATGCATTTTCATAATATATTCGGAATCAGGCCGATTTTGCATTCAATGAGGTCCAAACAAGCAGTATGTCTTCGGTTAGTGTTTTGAAATTGGTTTCCCAAATGACCGCTCTACCGCGGACCATTTGGAAAGCCATCAGAGCGTTACGGATTCAGTTGTATAATGACAGAGTTTTTCTGCTGTGTTAACGTGCGTACAAATCAAAATGACAGCCAACATCGCTACCTTGGGAAGATCTTCAAAAATTTAAGGCAATAACAGCACACTTTGCAGACGCCCCCAATTTCAAAAATTGGTTTTTGCACAGTTTGTGGTAATTGTCTAGGGAAACTGACCATGCGAATAGTAATGCTCAAAACTGCGTATTTTTCATAAAATAAGCGATTTTGAATGAATTAGATTGAGATCCCAGGACTGTAATTAACGGCAGGGATGGAAATGCCTAAGTTTATATCCGCCCATGATGAAATTGAAATAGTGCCAATATCAGAAAATGACTCTAACTGACTTTCCTGAACCAATAACAACCAACTAATGGAATGAAGAGCGTAGAAACGTACATAGCGCTCTATTCCCGGATATTTCATATTGGAAGGCCGTTTCTAACAGCATTGAATTATATCGAGATCTCCGAGATTAAATTATTCTTATTACAAATTCCTTCGTTTTTGCAAACACAGACATTTTCGAGCGTAACCATCACAGGTATAGTGTATAGCCAGCTACCAATGCAACCGTTGTAAAATCTCATTTTTTTGGAAAAGGGGGCGCTCTTCAAAAAAAAATGTGATATTATTGCTTTTAAATTGTATAAAATAATATATTGACCATATGGAATGTAAAAACATACTGCCAAAACAAAAATACAAGATACAAGTTTGTAATAGGCAAAAACATACCTCATACTTTCAAACTTTGGAAAATATTTTAGGGATGATATATAAAGTCCATGGCCCGATCGCCAATGCCCATCAATAGAACACAGATATTATTCGAAAGTTGTTTCGTGGTATCGAAGAAAGCTATTATTTTTTCATTACAACGTGAAATCATAAGGCTATTAAGATGTTTGGTTTGGATGGTATGGTCAAAAATGGTTCCCATTTTTGGGAATTAATATAATTTTACATAAGTATTATGGGGTAGTTAGTTTAGTAGACAAGTTTAAATCCGGTTTTGTCAACGGGTGGCCGGATACACTTCACAACTCAGCAATGCTGCTGTGTGGATTTATTTGAGCAAAGATAATTGACGTATGCCTTCCTGACGCCCAATCCACAGTTTTCGGCGGTGAGCCTAGCTTTGGTTGTGCCCAAATTATGCCCAACATACAAGGGCAGCATGTGCTGGATGCCGCCAATGCTCTCCAGAGCTGACGCCCTTGTAGGTAGATCTTTTTTCATTCTACCAGGGTAACCAGCTACCCTCCTCATCAGATTTTCCTTAGAAAATCGATGGCGGGGTGACGGGTTTAGCCGCCGACAAACTAGGCCCTGGGACAGGTAGTACTGGTTACAAGGATACCAGTAGCAGGCCCTAAAAATGAAAAAGGATTGGAAACATTGAAATATCGGCGCGAACTTTACAAATAAAGGTTTGGGGCCAGGTCATCAATCAATGATGCAAACCTTTATATAACTAATCGCCGTCACCACTTTAATACAGAATAATTGAAAAGAGTTTATTTAATTTGCTTTAAAAAGGCAGCCATTTGGGATTTTGCATGTACAGCAAAGAAGAATACACCAGATCCAATGTTTAATGATAAAAATACACATTTGTACATTAGTGTCACATATATTAATAATAGCTTGATATGACTAAATATTGTAGGGATATGCAGTAATTTATAATGTTATAGGGCTTTCAATAGTGTGGTTACTCCATCTAATTTCAGCACAAATATCAATAGACGTCTGATCGGCATGAATGGAGTTGAATGGGGTTTATGCTTTATTCCCTAAAGGCTGATTGATTTCCTTCATCCAAGTCTTAACCAAGGATACACCAATATTTTTAAATGGTTACAATATGGTTCACAAGTTTCAATCTTAAATTTTAAGAATGTTAACAACGAGAAGAGAAAGGGAAATAAGCATTGCATGTTTGTCAAATTTCATGTCGTGATGCTTTTGAGGAGCTACAAGAAAAAAAACACACAACAAACGAGCAAACAAACAAACAAAAATTAAAAACAAAAAGAAATTTTACCGGAAGTGGGACCTTTAAACAAAATTTACATTTGAAAATCTAAACACATGAGGATACATTTCAAAGCGTAGCAATTTTAAAGCTTAGTCAGTTAAAACCTGGTAATTCTTGCTTGATGCTACATATCTCATCATTAGTCTAAACGTTTATCTATTTTTTGCAGAGGAAACCCACTTTATAATGAACTATATGTCTTACAGGTTATGGCACAGCTATTTTGGAACCATTTTGATTAAAGATAGCTGCTTAACCACTTAGTCAAGATTCGTATATTACGAAAATTATTCTAATTTAAATTCTTTGAAAACCTGAAAGATAGACACTAGAATCGTACTTTTCAGGACCAATTCGAACCCATTTTCAACCATAACGTTAGCAAAAATAGAAGTACAATAGGCGGGCGATTTTCGCGCGCTCCGCCCACATTCAGCTTAATTGGAGCAAATAAACGGGACGATTACGGTTTGCCCCCTTGGTGGACGACTTGGAAACATTGCCCCCCTCTCAGTGGCGTAATTTCTTGTTAAATGGGGGGGGGATGGTGTTGATGAAAATTTATGAATAGAATGGGGTTTGCTGAAAAGATCCATTACTAGCATCATTTACATTGAGAAGTAAAAATCGTTTAAATGTAATTGTAATTAAACAAATGCGGCGCGAAGTTGCGGAAATAAAATTCACCATTTTAAATCATTATGGTAAAAATGAGGTTATTTTGGTCCAAAAATTCATTGAACGAGGCATCAACTTTGGGGGGGATTTGATACGTATTGACACCCCACAAACAAAATATTGGGGGGGATAATTCCCAAGCCCCCGGGATTTACGCCTATGCCCCCTTTGGATCAACTCTGTCTCGGTAGCCAATGCTCATTCTCCTTTTCTCCCCTAAAAATGATACAACTTTGACCACTGAATTACAATACATTGAATATACTACGTGAAATCAAAAATTGTGCAAGAACCATTAAAGGATGATATTGACCCCCTTAATGCAATACTATATCCATAGATTTGTGTTGTTTTTACTTAAAACACATCTAATATTTCACTTCATGGTTGAAAAATGAAAGAAATCGACTGAAAAATAAACTAGATATATGGTAGTTTTGTATGCACACCCCTTTTTTCTCCATTCTATCGGGTTTTACACACCATTAGAAAGATGTGAAAGAGTATACACAACCTCTACAGCAGCAGGCAACCACCAAGAAAAACCTTTTGCGAGTCATGTACCCAAAAAGGGAAACACCAACCCCTTCCATCATGCCTTCCGAAGGAGAGATGCAGTAAATAAACTAAAGCGAGATAAAGCACCTGGAGAGGATAGTATTACAGCAGGAGTTCTTCAAGATGGAGGTGAGCCCATTATCGAGATACTTACAAAGATGTTCAACAGATGCCTTACAGAGGGAAGAGTCCCCAGGCAACTGGAAGAATGCATCGGTAGTTATTATCAATAAGAAAGGAGATACATCTGACATCAAAAACTACAGGCCAATAAGCCTTCGACCTGTAATGTACAAGGTAATTCTCACAGGTCCTGCTGAAAGGAATGCTGAACACTCTGGAACAACACCCAAAAACCAAGAGCCCAAGCGGTTTAGGACCAGGATTTTTACCACTAATCAACATTAACATGTTGTTAGCAGCTCTACAAGAGAAGCCAATATAGTAAGATCCCGCTCAGCTTTGCCTTGTGACTATGAGAAGGCGTTTGACTCTGTTGAATTCAAACCACTCTTCACGGCACTTGAAAACCAAGGAGTTGAACCCATCTACATCAATCTCTTACCTGACCTTAAGTGGTGCTCTTCCACCATAAAGCTCCACAAGGACAGTGACAAGATCAAGCTAGAGAGGGGGAAAAAAAAAAAAGCAAGCAGGGAGACAACATTTCACCCAAACTCTTCACCTCATGCCTTAAAGATGCCATTCATAAAGGAGATTAACTGGGAGGAAGAGGGACTCAACATTGATGGTGAAAATCTATCTCACCTGATCTTTGCCGACGATATTATCCTGATTGCCAAGTACCCCAGAGGAATGGAAAAGCATGCTCAAATGACATTAACAGCACCAGCAAACATGAGGAACTCAGCATGCATGTTGGGAAAACACAAAAGTGATGTTTAAGACCACCACCAGGAAATCCAAGATAACTGTAGACGGAAAGTCATTGAAGAGGTCAACAGCTTACATAATACCTGGGAAGACATGAGGCGTGATGGTGACGTACGGCTGAGATCACAAGGAGAATTGGACTAGGTTGGGCAGGACATTTGCAAAAGTGGGAAAAATCATGAAAATAAGAAGACAAGTAGGAGCTAAGAGAAATTGTTCAATAAATACATTCTCCCTGTTATGATATACGGCAGTGAAACATGGGCTTTGAATAGGACCACGATGGAGATGCTTGCAGTTGCAAAGAGGAAGATGGAGCGAATCATGCTTGGAATCAGACTCCAAGATAAAAAGAGAAAATGCTGGAATCACGACACAGTGGACAGGAGTTACTGATATTATCAACTGTATTAGGAGTGCCAAAACATATAGATGGGCAGGCCATGTGCGACTGCAGGGATAACAGGGGACCAACAAAGTTGACACAGGAGTGGACCCCCAGAGAATGGACAGAAAGCCAGGACGTCCAAAAACCAGAAGGAGAGACGAAATGACAAAAACACTTGTCCATTTGGACAATAATGCCAAAGATAGAGATTTGCGGACGCATTAGGGGAGGGGTTCCTCCATCGTGAGTGATCAAAGCCATGGATATGGATATGGATATGGAAAACTTTGTTTGTGAGAATGTACATGCTTACAATATGTCATGATGCCCTTGTCAATTATGTTACATGGAGCGTTTTTCTATTGCAGCATCCGCGATTTTACGTGAGGATAAGTTCCCCGGTAATAGTGTACGATAGTGGGAGAGAGGGCATTCTACTGGAACGAGCATTCGGGGAAAATAACCGACTTCAGTGACCTAAGTTGAAATTTGCCGGGTAGAGATAATTCACGGGTCAATATTGCATTGCATTGTGGATTGACCCCCGTTTCCCAGGAAGATGCGAGATGCTTATTTACTTCAGCACCAAGCATCACGCTATAGAACACAACAAGCAACGGCGTTATTTAGTGGCACTTACAGTTGTTTCGTGTCCATACATCAACCCATGTGTGTGATCTAATGTAAGACGCGCTGTTGCGTCAGTGACCCTGCCACACTTTCCTGTTTCTCTATGCATGCGCAATGATGCGAAGCGGGGTATTTTTCTATTGGCGTGATCCGGTAAGTTCTCGGGTAAAAATCCTTCCAAAACAAGGATGGTTGCCAGAGAAATTTCCCGGTAAAAAGTAGC